>JAPCYS010003883.1:0-42884 GCA_028641055.1 Alopecurus myosuroides
CGCCCACTAAGTTTCTGCCGAAACGTAAAAAATCACCGAAACGTCAACGGTCACCCCTCCCGAAGGTACCAAAAGAGGTACCCAAGTTACCTTACGACTATACTCCCGAGGAAACCCAGAAAATCGCAAAGGACGAATACGATGCGTGGAAATCAAAGCGGAAGGAGAAGCAAAAGCCAGATTTCCCTGAGACCGAAGAAGAGATAGAACGAGCTTGGAAAATGGTGAAGACTCTTCATCAACCCGAGCCGAGTCTGTCATCTGACTATGACCGCTCTATTCTGAAGTCACACCAGGAAATGGTGCGGTCAACGAAGAGTAGTAGCGCAAGCGGGAAAAAGGGGAAATCAGTTGCTCAACTCGGAGAGCAGAAAAAACAATCCACGTCCCCGCTCAAAGTGATTTCCAATACCCAGGTGGGGCCGAGCACTAATATTGCCGATGAGGATATTGATCCGGAGTTTATAACACTGTACGCAGACAAGGCAGCTGATGCGGGTTTGTCCATTGCTGAGTATATGCAAACAGTGAACTACTTCCCCGCAGCTGAATGTGCGTACAAATACGAGTCCGGGCAGCCTCTTGTCAAACCCGAGGAGATAAAAGAATCTACCAACGAAAATGCGAAGAGTGCATAATTGGTATATGCAAGCCGCTAATGAATCTGAGGACTGGCTATGTCTCAGTTAAGGACGAGCACTATGGAACTGGAAATGGAATTGTTATGATTCAATTTGAGGAATTGTTTCAGTTATACCAGCAGCAGGCCCTCGACAAATCTATCCTTAGTGCCTATTGTCTGTAAGCACTTATTTCTCTAGCTCACCTCATTCAATTGCATATATATTCATATATATATATATATAGTACACTCATATATTATAATTGCAGAATGAAGATTCTCGAATGCAAAAGAGATGGAATCTATGATATTGGGTTCATTGATCCAAATATTTTTTTGAAAAGACTCTTCGGCAATCTCCCAAGGATACAGAAAATAATATTCTGAGGGCAATAATATTTAACCAACACCGACGGGAAATACTATTTCCTTACAACTTCAAGTAAGTGTGTTACTCTGTTGTAAACATTCTGTTTTCCTTACTCGATGTTCATTGTATAATTGATGAGTTCTGCGTGCGCAGCTTCCACTATATTCTGCTAATCTTCCAAATTGACAAAGGAAAAGTAATTGTAATGGACTCAAAACGTAAACCCTCTCAATGTGGGCTGACATGCAGGAAATGATCCAGCGGTAATTTCAATCTTTATTAATTTCAGTATTTATATATTGCAATATATCGACTACTTTGTTTCATTTTCGGATATCAAGTAATTACTAACTCTTTTTATTCTTTTTCTTTCTCGGGTAGGGTTTGGAAGAGGTTCATAAAGAAGTCTCCCGAATGGGAAAAACAACTTACATTTGATGTTGTGCAAGTAAGTACTATCTAGATCCGTGCCCATCTCCATTATCATGCCTGGTTGATTATTATTTTGATTGAAACAATCTTCTCGTATAGTGCTTGCAACAAGGAGACGGGAATAACTTGTGTGGATACTACGTTTGCGAGTTCATTCGTCAGACCACATCTCCCAAGGGCAGAAATTTAAAACAACTTCATGTACGTTAATCGTCAATTCTTCTTATTACTATCTATTTTAGTTACTTAGCTTCATATATTTTAGTGACCACTCTTCTTTATATAGATCGAACGGCTTCGGGACGGTCTTCTACCTAGGGACCGCATACGAGTAATTCAGGAGGAAATTGCGGGCTTCTTAGATGCAGAGGTCATAAACGTACATGGAGAGTACCATGCCTCCGGTTGGAACTAAGTTTGATTTTGTAATACACTCCATCGGTCATGTAATATGATCGATATACTTTGCTTCTGTAATATAAGTGTTTCTTATTCTGCTTTATATACTTATTCACTCGTGCGATCCGGGGGCTCGGTGGAGGGTACACCGAGGCTCCTCTCTTCTCGAGGTCCGGGGAGGGGCCGCCAGGAGGTCTCGGGGACCAAAAAAACGGAAATTGTAAAGCCCTGCCGCGGCAGAGAAAAGGGAAAAAGCCCTGCCGCGGCAGAAGGGGCATGCATCCCGGGTCGTATTCAGAACCGGGACTAATAGCCCTGGCCAGGTTCCAGCGCTCGGGCCACGTGGTCAGCCCCATTTGTCCCGGGTCCTGCCACAACCGGGACCAATGGGAAGGGTATTTGTCCCGGATGCCCCGTCCCGGTTGCACAACCGGGACAAAAGGGGGCCTACGAACCGGGACTAAAGCCCCTGTTTCCACTAGTGATATGAGCCTGCCTGCACCATCTAGGCCGCTGAGGAACGTCCCGTCGTCAGCGCAATCATCGGCGCAGAAGAGCAGCGAGCCGTCCGTGTCCCAGAAGTCGATCAACTATGCCTCCATCACTGCCGTCCAGCCGCGATGAGGTTTAAGACTTCATTTGTACTCCCTACATTTTTCATGTTTCTTAAGAATCTTACTCGATTAGGATTTTTTTATCGTATTTGATTACGATTTTATCTTGGATTGACATGTAATGCAAGTCATGCAGTACAATTTGATTTTATCTTGGATTGCGCCTGTCTTGAGATGGTCACTCGGGCATTCTATAACCTTGTCTGGCTGACAGCTTTAGAATAGATTAAATGGTTAACACGGCGTTACCACATTTAGTTGGCCTCCTGAGTCTTGTCCCCATTGTCCATGTGTGCTCCGGGGAGCAGTTCCACCTCTAGACGGCTCAGCGCCCTCCGAGGTGCGCGCCTTCCCATGGTGTGCTCCCTCCACACGCTTAGCCCTTTCTCTGGTTGGATCGCGTTGTTGGACGATAGCTGTCGCGGGGTACCATGGCATATCACATGCTTGAGGTGTTAGGGTTTCATGAAGAAAGATGGACGATGGTGGACTACTCGGTTTGACGGGACACAACGGGTCACGATTTACCCAGGTTCAAATCCCTTGTGTGGTGGTAAAACCCGTACCCCTGCCTGTGTATTTTCTCGGTGAGTTCACCTCGGTTATAAGGGGATTGCGGCCCAGAGATTAGATCGTGCGCAGGTGTGTATGCAGTATGAGTCTTGGTTTTGCTACCACCCCTTCTAGCCTTTATATAGGAGGTTGGGTCTTGGGGATTTGTACATGAGTTGAATACGACTTGAGTCGGTTTCCTTAACCTATCCTTGTCTTGCGGGATACTCCTCGCTCCAAGTTGAGCTCCCTTCCATACCCGATGATGGGCCTGGCTTCGTGCATCTTAGCGGGCCGATTGAAGGACCCGTGACCTGGTATACCAACCGTACGTGCTCATTTGGCATGCCCACGTAAGTAGCCCCCGAGTGTCTGGTTGAGTCGAAGACTCGAGTAGCGACTTCAACCTGAACTTCGTTCGAGTCTGTCCTGTAATTGATAGCCTGAAAAAGATTGACTAGCTCGGAAGCTCCATCGAACCAGTTTTAACTGATGAGAGATAATTTTATTGGAGTTGAGGGAATATGGTATAACGAGCCTGGAGCACTCGACGAATCGAGTCCGGTTAATCGCGCTTGAGCAAAACACCGCTAAGCTCTTCAAATTCGAGTCCCTGACTCGAACTGGAAATAAGTAAGGTAGCTCGACTCGTGCCGCATAGGACTTACCGAATCGAATTCCATTGTTCAGTATAATTTACCTGACGCGTCCGTCGGGATTTTTCATCATGAATGTAGACATGGAAATAGCCAGGTAGTACAGAGTGGTGCGACTCCCAGTCTAGTGGACTCGATCCATGGGTCTTACTTTCATGGCGTAGGCATGGCATCCAGTTATGTTACGCGGCCGATGGATCTGGAAAATTAGAATGTGCATGCTTCACACCTGAATCTCGAGCACGTCCGGACGCCGAAACTTGCTTTGAAGCATATTCAACTCAAGCGAATCTCCACTTAATGAGGAGAAGCTCAACTTGAGTGTGTCCTTGAAATATATCAGTCAAAGCTTGAAGATAAACTTCACTTTACCTGCATCACTGATGACATCATGGCGCACTACGTCTCCGCACATGGTAGGCGATGGTATATTGATACGTTGAAAACGTAGTTATAATTTTTTATGCTTCGTTCTTGTTTTCTATCCAATGCCTTTATGTTTTTCACATATTTTCCTTCGTTTTCTGAATGTTTTCATGCACTAACCTAGTTCTTAAAGCAATATTCTCGGAATAGGCTGAAAATCCACGGAGATAGTTTTTACCCGGAACGAAGACAAAGACCGAAGGAGACCCGGAGGGATGCCAGGTGCGGGGCCACCCTAGGCCACACCTGGGGATCCCCTGGCAGCCTCGGCACCTCCTTGCACCGTATCTTCGCCTATAAATTGCCCTTAACTCTAAAAAGTTTGACAACAGAGATATTTTCCATGAAACATATAGAGAGGCGTCGTCACCTCGAAAGTCCAATCTAGGTCTTCTGCAGCCCTGTTTCGGGACCCTGCCAGAGGGGGAAATCGTCACCAGAGACCTTTTCATTGCCATGATTGCATCCACGATGATGCGTGAGTAGTTCATCTCAGGACTACGGGTCCATAGCAGTAGCTAGTTGGCAGTTCTCTCCGTGATGCCTCCATTTTTAGAGTCTCATGACATGCCTCATATGGTCGAGACTACCGTTATGTAATTGTGCATGTTCTGTTTGCTAGGATCCGATGAATCATGAGATTATGATTATTTTGTTCATGTCAAACTAAGATGCTTCACTTATATATAGAGAGAGTTTTAATGTTTTCTTGCAATACTCTCTGGTGTTTATGATTACCTTGGTCATGTAGTTGTTCATGTCAAACTAAGATGCTTCACTTATATATAGAGAGGTTTTATATGTTAGATAGTGGGTTCATGCATCCCTTACATGTGTGCTCGAGTGACAGAAATGTGACGGATGGGGGGTGTGTTGTTGCCACTAGGGAGAAAACAACAGTGCTCTTGTCTACGGACGAGAAGCATTGATTACATTATGTACTTTACTTAAGGCAATTGTTCGTTGCACACAAAGCAATCACTTTGTTGCTGCAACTTAATAGTAGATAGATTTGCTGGATAGATTTCTTGAGGTGTAATATTAGATATGGCTGCATGCTGGATAGCGGTCCATATGCCTTGACGTAATGACTACTATGTTATAGCCCATGAATTAAGTTGGATAGCGCATCGCTATCCTTTATACCACACTTTGAAGGGAATATGCCCGAGAGGCAATAATAAAGTGGTTATTATCTTATTCCTTGTTTATGATAAATTTTTATTTCTCATGCTAGAATTGTATTAATCAGAAACGTTGATACATGTGTGTTTAATAAACAAACAATGGTTCCTAGTAAAGCCTCTCTTTTAACTAGCTCGTTGATTAATAGATGGTCAAGGTTTCCTGATCATGAACATTGGATGTTGTTAATAACGAGGTCATGTCATTAGAAGAATGATGTGATGAACACGTACCCAATATCAAGATAACAATACGATCATGTCATTTAGTTTATATTGTTATATCTTGCATACGAAGTAACTTATTCCTTAGACCATGAGATCATGTCAATCACTGATACCGGAAGGGTGCTTTGATGTCATCAAACGTCACACCGTAACAGGGTGACTATAAAGGTGCCGTTAGGTATTCAGAAAGTATTAGTTGAGGCTCATGGATCAAGAGTGGGATTTGTCCATCCAAAATGACGGAGAGATATACTCTGGGCCCTCTCGGTGATATCACATCTAAACCGCTTGCAAGCACGTGATATGATCACAAGGATGTTATATCACGGGAACGAGAAAAGAGTACTTGTCGGTAACGAGATTGAACAAGGTATGGTTGATACCAATGATCGAATCTCGGACAAGTAAAATATCGCGAGACAAAGGGAATAGTTCACGACGTTGTTGGTTCACACGATCACGAGAGTCATCGTTGAATAAATAGGAGTCATCACGGATTTCTAGATCCTACTGTTGATTATTGATCGGAGAGGAGTCTCGATCATGTCTATCTTATTCGCGGACCGTAGGGTGACACACTTAAGGTTCGATGACGCGTTTGAGAGGATACGGAATATCGAAGAATATTTTGGGCAGCACCGAAATTGTTTCGGGGAAAATTGAAATAGTTTAAGGGGTTTTTCATCGAATGGTTGTTAATAGAAGTAACAAATGATTCGAGGTGCTATATGAAAATGTTTGTTAATGGAATTAAAAAATATAAATAAAGAAATAAAAATGTTTTATTTATTTATTAAAAGAAAACCTTTGAATTTTCCAAGTGGAAAATTAAGGGAGCATGAGTGGGTGTGAGTGGAGCTTACACTCACATGAAGAGGGAAGAGGTGGGGGCACACCATGGCTGGACGCACCCCCCTCTTGGGATGCCTCCCCCTCCCCTATAAAAGGGGGGGTGAGAGCTCCTCTTCTCCACACACTTGTCCCACTCCATTTCCTCTCCACCCGCTGCTCCATTCCATGGTCTCCGGCTTGGCAAAGCCCTGACCGTGGGATTCTTCACCACCACCACGCCGTCGTGCTGCTGGAGTTCCGAACATCATCGATAGTGCAATACAAAGATCATCCTCCTAGCTAGACATCGCCGGAGCTCGTTGTGCCCATCTCGGATCGAGTGAAAATAGGCGTCGCTCTGCGCTCGGTCGAACCATGCCCGGAACTCGGGGAGGGAGTAGCACTCGGCGATGCACCAGGAGAGTGAAACGGTGTGATCGTGCGACTTGGCGAGCCATCGGCACGGCCAAAGGGAGTAGCCCCGGAGTGTCCCGATCCCTACATGCATTTTTTTTAGTAGAAGTTAGCAACTCATACTTGGCGGGCACATGACAGCGGCAACGACTGGTTTGGCATATAACTTACCGGTGTACTCACGTAGGCTACGCGAGTGAAGTCCTCCTTCGTTGGAAACCGTGGCGGCATATCAGGCATAGGTGGTCGCGGAACTTGTATTGTCATCCGCTCTCCAGTGGAATAAAACCTCTCATCCGCCTAAAAGATATTTTTGATGTTAGACTTTGCAGAAATAAAGGTTCAAAGTAGAGGGAAGTAAGACTTGTCATCATTTGCAGAAAGAAAATGGTGAAACTTATATCATCGCGCGCTCATTTCCAGACCTTATAGGCCCTTTTCTTCTCCTCCCACTCGGCATACTTAACATTGTACTCCGTCATAGCTGCATCGTGGGCATCGCGTATAGAACACTACAATTTCAAGAAAAATGAATCTCGATGTAAGTTGAATCTCGTCAAGTTAGCCACTAAGGAAAAGGGAATGAGATTGAGAAGAACTTACTTCGGCGCGAGCTTTGGAAGTCCGTCGAGGAGGAGGGACAACGGGGCCGTCGGCGGTGAGGGTGGCCGTGACACACGTGAGGCACAACTCGGGAGTACGCGGGATCACCTGGTTAAGGCAGCGAAGACGGCCATGCTCCCTACCGTGCCCGCCCACGACCAAAGCCATCACGTCGGTCTCCTCCTCAATAGGGTTTTCCACGTGAGGATGAAAACCCTGGAACGCCGTCGAGTAACCATCTAAGTCCTTCTTGGCGCTGCCGTAGTACTCTGGAAGCGAGAGCTGAGGCTTGGATGGATCGGCCTTCTTGATCCTCATCTTCTCCATTGCTCCAATCTGCGTAATAGGGACATTCCCCGTGATGGACTCCTGCATCGCCAAAGAAGTATTATGCATACCAGATAGAAACATGACGGGAATAAATGCATGTTGTTCGATGTGTGCACATACAAAGTTTGTCTTGAAGGTAGCAAGGGTGCGGTTTCCCGCACAGTGTGTCCCCTCGTGGCCGCGGTTGTATGCCTCATTCTCCCCGAGCCATATTGCCACCATCGCCTTCCATGCGTCCTCTTTACCATCGGCCCACTGGGGCATAACCTGAAAAATTCAAGACTCATTTTGAAGAACAGATAATACAAATTGCAGTTTAGCAGCAACATATGATACCATTGACAATTTTGTGTTACCGCGGTGTAATCTTCCAAAGTCATCGCAGGCTTTGCAATCACATTCTCATGCTTCGGCGACGTCTTGCCAAACTTCTCAGAACTGAAATGATTAATGACGGTATTTCTTATATTGTAGAACTATTGTCGTGTCAGCTTCTTACATGCCCCCTGCACAGTCCTGTTCGCCAAGGTCTGATCCTCCGGAAGAACCCTAAAGAATCTCTGTAAACATGCATAAAACGATTGTGAGAGTAAAGAGTTAGCATGGTGGGGGCATCAACTATGAACGTAATTGGAAAACCTCGCCTTACCCAGAACATGCTGATCACGGCGTCAACAGCTGTCTCGAAGTCCGGACAAGCGGCGGCCTCATAGTCTACCCAATGGCGGGCTAGCTTCCTCTAGCCGTTGGGAACCACAGTGTAAAAGCTCGGCCATTACTTCCTAAGCAGAGCTCCAAGCAAAGTGTTAGGAACACGGCTCCCCTTTGGATAGGTCCAGTTGCTGCAGAATAATCAAACATTAGTACATGTCAAATTGTTTTGGTACAAATGAAATGGCGTGTTCAAAATTAGTATAGTAACTTACTCAACGCCGTTAGGCTTAATGATGATTTTCTCCTCCTCGGTTTTAGGCATCTTGGACTCATCAGGGACAGTCGTTTCCCCACGAATCCGTGGCTTCTTCGCGGACCCCTCGCCACAAGACACCGACCCCTCGCCGCCAGACACTGTCCCCTCGCCACGAGACACCGTACCCTCGTCGCGAGACTGCGTCTCCTCGTCTCGAGACGCCAACTCACGGGAGTGTGAAGCCACGTCGCCAGAAGCGGAGGGTATGTCACCACCCTCTAGTAGTGCTCGTCCGCCACCTCGCCCTCGTCCTCCACCTCGCCCTCGTCCTCCCCTCGGAGGGAGTGGAACAACAGTAGTGTATCTAGGGTTCGGAATAGGCTCCCTTCCACTTTTGGTAGGCTTCCCCTGGCGCAGCAAGTTCAGCAAACTGGCCGATGTTTCTTTGCCTTTGCTCATATTGGTGGATTACCTGCATTGAGAAAGGGTAAACAGTAAGCATAAAGATGTAATGCAATTAAGAAGCATCTTAGAAAATACTAAGCATAAAGATAAATACTAAGCATAATAAAGACATAAATAAATACTAAGCATAAAGATAAATACTAAGCATAATAAAGACATAAAAAGACCCTCACCACGAATCATCACTCTCATAATTAGTTTTTAGGTTCTCGTCGTCACTATCAACATCACTATCACGGGTGAAGTAAATTGGAGGCTCCTCGCACGGTGGAGGCTCATCATCGCTGTCATTTTCCTCCTGCAACTTGTTGAGCATGTCTATGTCCTTTATATTCACCACTACCTCACCCCTGTCGGTGCATCGTCTTCGAGATTCTCGAGACCTTGTATGTCAAAGTCTACAAAGTTCTCTTGCTCTTGATAGAAAATTCCCTCGTATGTTTTGGGGTTAATGTTGTTATAATCATCGTCAGAGGGCATAGGTAGCTTCCCATGTGGCGACACCTGGAACACGACTTCCCAGCCCTTGAGTCCCTCTCTCTGACATGGGTAGGGCAAATAATAAACTTGCTTGGCTTGGTGGGCCACAATGAAGACATGGATCCGCTATAGGTGGTTGAAGGCTTCACTTCAACTAACCCAATGGAAGGGGTACTTTTCTGTCCATGCTTTGGGTCAAACCAGTGGCATTTGAACACAACGATCTTGAGTTCTATGTTCGTATTATTGTACGTCAGCTCATATACGTTATGTAACCTTCCGTAGTAGTCAAACTCACCGGCTCCTTTAGTGAAGACCCGGTATTTACAGTTTTGCATTAGGCCGACTGTTCTGGTGAAACTCTGTATGGAAGCGATACCCATTCACATCATACTTATCATACGTCTCGACTCTACGATTACATCCTTGGGAGACACATATCAACTCATCGGACATCACAACGTTGGGATTAACTCCCTACAAGTTCAGTGTATTAGTTATGTGTAATAAAAAGGACAAGACACGGATTGCAAGGTAGGGGGACAGGCTAGAAATTACCTTTTCCCCGAACCAAGCCGTGAATTTTTTCTTTCCAGGGGCACCCTCTTTCAGAAGAATGTCCAGCTCGGCTTCATCAGGATCCACCGTTCCCGACCACATTTCATCCTTGAATTGGCTAAAATAAGATAAATATGTATTAGAGCGAAACTGAGTTACTAGTTGCAAAGTAATTCGGTTCACCATTTTACCTGAGGAAACTTCTGCTCCCCCTCATCACGAACCACTTCATCCAAGTTCAAGAGAACATATAGCATTACGCACTCCAGCTCTTCCTTGGTCAAGGTATACTTTTTTGCGCCACCGGCCTTGCCACCAGGACACTTGAAGAGGAGGAGCTTGGGGTCTTTCTTAGGCTCGTCGACATTGTATCGAGAGGCCTGGTTATGCATAGTGGGAACATCATCGGGAAAGTACGTTAGCCTAGCGTCTGCCATCTCCTGGAGGATAGTTGCCTCAGCTATGCATGCTTCAATCTGATTTTTGTTTCCACATTTGGTTCGAATATACTTAAACTCTCTCTCAATACAAAACTGCCAACGGAACTGCACCGGTCCACCCAAGAGAGCCTCGTTCGCGAGATGCACAACAAGATATGCCATCGGAGTAAAGAAGCCCGACGGAAATATCGTCTCTAAGTTGCATAGCAACTCCGGCACTAGATCATGCAGCTTCTGAATAATCAGGGGACATATCTGCTTAGCGCAGAGCGTGCGGAAGAAATGGCTCAACTCCGCGAGCACTCGCCACACACGATCGGGGAGATACCCTCGAACCATCACCGGCATCAGCCGCTCAATCCAAATATGATAGTCGTGACTCTTGACTCCGGTGACTTTTCCCGTTGCAAGATTGACTCCCTTACTTATGTTCGAACAATAACCGTCAGGGAACGTCACGACGTATTTGAGCCACATGAATGCCTCCTTCTTTTGAAGACTAGTAAGGCAGACGTAGGCATGCGGCTTGAACCAATTTTTTCGACGGTTGTTAGGAGGTTGCATGTGTAATCTCTCCCTATCATAGAGCTTCTTAACATCGACTCTAGCTTTGACATTATCCTTTGACTTGTCAGGAATGTTCAGCACTGTGTGAAACAGAGACTCTCCGACATTCTTTTCGGTGTGCATCGCATCGATATTATGGGGTAGTTCGAGGTCCTTGTAATATTCGATCTGCGTCAAGCCTGCCACGTGAGTCTAGTTGTGTGTTTCACCATATCCCACATATCGTGGGCCATTTCCCGGAGCAGGCACGAGAGCACGTAGCTCGGCATCAACAGCTGCACCATCGAAAGTTGGTATCTCTATCTCTTCACGCTCAACTCTTCCCTTTTTGAAGTTATGTTCGTCTTCTCTAAACCGATGCCTTCTTTTGAGAAACTTGCGATGCGTGTCGAACGCGGAATACTTCTTACCGCCGTTTAGCCAAAGGAACTCAAGTTGGTTCCTGCACACTGATCCGAACTTGTACGGGATCGAAGGGTGTGCTGACCAGCGGGGTGGAGATAGCGGTGAAGCGCTTGTCCGTGCGGTCGCGGCAGGGTGCGGCGGAATTCCGGAACGAGGTGGAGCTGATCGCCAAGCTGCAGCACCGCAACCTGGTGCGACTGCTCGGCTGGTGTGCCGAAGACGACGAGATGCTGCTCGTCTACGAGTACCTGCCCAACCGCAGCCTCGACGCCTTCCTCTTCGGTTCGTTCCATTCTCGTGTTATTTACCTGCTGGAGAAAAATCCTGACCTATGAACTTCAAGTAATGAGTCCACTCAATTTTACATGGTCCACACTAATATAAACGGTTTTGTTTTTGAAAATGTAAATACAAAAAATTTGTGCCTCGATCTATTGCTCACTCCAATCCATAAAAAGTGTCGCTCATATTGTACTAAGTTAATACAAAAATTATACTACGTGAACGACACTTTTTTTTATGAATAAGAGGGAGTAGTATTAATTAAGAATTAGTTTTACAAGAAAATGAAGTAATTGCACATCCTTCGGATGCAAGCCAATGGAAAGAAATTGACTCTGAATATCCAACGTTCGGGGCGGAGGCAAGGAACATCAGGTTGGGTGTGAGCACCGACGGACTCAATCCATTTGGCAACAAGAGCAACACGCATAGCACCTGTCCTGTGTTTTTATGGATGTACAATATCCCCTGGTTGTTCATGAAGAGGAAGTATATTCACATGAGTATGCTAATTCAAGGGACTAAAAAAACCAGGCAACGACATCAATCTATACCTGAAACTGCTTAAAGATGAGCTGGACACACTATAGGCCGATGAAGGGGTCAACACATGGGACGCCTTCGGTGAACAATATTTCCCAATGAGAGTTGTCTTGCTCTATACGGTTCATGACCTACTCCTCTGATGTTTCCCTTCTTCTTGTGATCTTCAGAAATATGGTATTGATACGTCCATAATAATACAATGTTCTCTAGATGTGCATCTAGGTAAGCAACCTATGTGATACAAGATATGATACGACAGGTGTGGCAGGAGCTGCTACATAATAAGTATGATGGGGCTAAACAAGTAATACAAGATTCTCTAGATCGTTGTTTCCGTGTTCATCCATTTTCGTTTTCGTCATCGATGTAGGGCATGTTCGACGACAGGTGTGGCAGGAGCTGCTACATAATAAGTATGTTAAAGATACACCATTACAACAGGTGGAGGCTAAATCCATGGACTCACTTTTTGGAAAGGATTGATGCGGGTAAAGTCTGATTTTTTCAAAAGACACGATCGGGCACGCCTCGACAGCAGCACCCTACGTACCCTTTCACAAATTTTATTTCTGTGTTTTGTTCCGGGGTTTTTTCCGCAAAACTTCTGAAACGCTGAATGTTGGCAGTCTCAGCTAGCCCTGGATAAAAAGGGAAGAGCGAAAGGAGGCGAGCATCTGGTCGTCCATTGGATTGCTCTTGTTACTGCTCCGTACAGCGACGCCTTCGAGCAGTAGGAGCAGGAGCGTGTGCTGGGGCTCACATGATGCGGCCGCGTACTCGCCCCTGTCTCTCTTTTTATCTCCCGTCGCGCGCGCTTGGACTGGTATACCAGAGATGGATCGGCTATCTCGACCATGGGCTCGCATTCGGAAAAGAAATACGAACACACGGATCCGATAAAAAATCACCTGCTCTAACATGGAGGGCAATGGGTCCATATATCGATCTTCATCCTCTTTAATCTACAGATCCATCTGCTGGCCGCCGACCGAGTAATAATAAATAAAGGCAGGCAAAGCAAAGCAATTTCAATCACCTGTCTTGGATCTGGATGCAAGCACGCACGCCCACCCCTTCGCCTGGATATACACCTCAAGGGCGCTCGGAATCCACGACCACCGACTGACTTGCTCCTCGCTTACCCAAAGACCACTCGTGTTGCCCCAGCATCATGCATCCTCGCCTCGCCATGCCATGCCACGCCACGCCACGCCTCGCCACGCCTCGCCTCGCCGAGCCGACGCCGCTAAGTCCGCCAAGTCACACGCGCAACCGCACGCGGCCGATCACAATGGACTAGCATTTATAGGGAGACGACGAGACGAGAGGGTCAGTTTTTTTACAAGGCAAGTGTTGGGGCGGGAAAGGAAGACAATTCCGATTCCATCCGTCCGTCGGTGTTGCGTGCTGCAATATGGACCGCTAAGATATCCTATGTTGCCGCAGATTGCTCAGCTGGAGGCTTGGAAGACGAGGCATCAATCACGGATTGGATTGTGTAAACCGCTACATTAATATACTTTCTTTAGAGGAGTTCTATGGTACCCCTAATTAAATATAGACCGTCTATTTTTATGGATCTAACGGCTTGTATTAAACCATACTAGTGTCTAAAATCTGAGTAGTATAAAACATACTAGTCTATAAGGTCGGAGTTAAAATTGGAAACTCCGCAGTAAAATCAAAATCAAAGATCCTGTTAAAAAGGCAAGCCCCCGTAATTCCTAATATACTACATGCATCATATTGCTACTGTACGGGGTGTAATGGTGGTCAAAACAAGAGCACATTTCATACCATGGCTACTTGGTGTACATGAATTCCGGCAAGGATGTGTGTTAACCGGCCATCCGCGTACATAAAGTCTGTTCGAGTTTGTTCTAATATTTTGCTGTTATGTTGCCCAGCAGGCCGGAGTCATAGGTGCCGAGCTGTCCGGCCGGCTGGCCGCCGATCGCCATGCATGCGTAGAGTAACGCTCAACAGGGACTAGTCATCGGCTAGAGAATAGCAATCCGTATAGACCATAAAAAAAGATTAATTATCATGATTCTAAGCTAAACCAACGACATGTTTGGTGGGATTTAGTTACCATAATTTTAGGCTAAATAACGGAATATTTTAGCTGTATTTGCACACCAATTAATGATTTTCCAATTAAAAGTCCAAACGGTCTATCTTAACCAACGGTTAGATTTGAAACCATACTAGTCATCTTTGTTTAGTAGTAAAAGGTACCATAGAATAAGCCTTTCTTTATTTATAAGCTACGGAGGCAAACCTGGCCGGATCTGCAGGAACCGCCTAAACACATGCATGTTCCGTGCCATCATAGCATTTATTTATATTATACGAGAAAATTAAAACTATTGTTGTTGCGCTAATTCTTACTTCCGCTACGGCCGGCCGAATAGGCGGTCAATCCGCGTCCGCTAAATACTACTAGGAGCAGCTGCCTTTTGTTGTTGCGCTAATCGTGCAACGTGCCAGTCGGGATTAGAAGCGCGGATGGTCTTAGAGCACCCACAACGGTGTACGCCTGTATGGCCGCTTAGGGAGAAAAAAAAAATAACATAACGAAATTGTAAATTTGCCTAAGCGCCCCACTCCTCAACGCTGGCCGCTAAATCAGACGCTAAACACACGCTACGAAACAGATTTCTGTGCGGAAAAAAAACTCCAAGCGCTCAGCGCAAAGTTAAGCTTTCGTGCCATCGTAGCATTTATTTATATTATACGAGCACGGCCTAGGCGTCAATCCGCGTCCGCTTTTGTTGTTGTGCTAATCGTGCAACGTGCCAGTCGGGATTGTTGATGGTCTTAGAGCATGTACAATGGTCGATAAGGCCATCTTATCTTAACTCCGCCACGTGATATAAATATGACCAAAAAAACATATTGTACAATGAGCTATTTTTTAGTCCTATCAATAACAATCAGATATCCTAAATATGTGGTGAGACAATTATGCTAAGAGGTGATCTCTTAGCTAAGAAAATACAAACGTCTTTTTTCTATTTCTCTCTCCGCTAACTAAACAATTATCCTACATATCATTGTTAAGAGAGAACCATTGTACATGCCCTTGGGAACCTAGCAGACAGATCTGCTAACGGGGTGTGCGGCCGATTCCGTGAGAGCCGTTAATATTCATGGGATGGAATAGATGAATGATTCATAATACCTTGCGACATGTACATCAAACAAGTTTAACAATGCAAGTGCAAAAGGGACAAATTACATACAACTTCAGATTTCGACAAATTCAATTAATTCTGACTCAAGACCGACCATATTTGTAGAAACACAGGCACGCTGCTACTACTAACTACTATTACATACACTACTATACAGTCGGCCAGCGAGGAAGGAAGGCGGCCGTCCTCAGCCTCCCTTGCACCAGGCATCAATCAAAACTGAACCTGCAGATGATAACCATAGAAACAAATCATCATTACCATGCTCGTTACCAATACAAAATTAAGCTGACCTGGACAGTCCAGCGAAACAGAAAAAACAAGTGCACAAGTTGGCAACATACATAAATTCTTGTATACAAGTAATAGAAATGGCAACAACAAACATAGCTACAAAAATGCAAAGAGCCATCCTTACGCTCAACAAGATCATGGGCATAAACTTACCACCACCCAAAACGTGGATTAATTACTTCCTTCATGGTTAAATAATGGATCCTGGAGCACATCAACAAGCAACTACAAATACTACACTACCACTCTTAATCTTCTGGGTGATATGTCAGCAAACAAAACCTCACTCTCAATTACGAAAAATTATAGTCAAGATGAGAGTGAACCTATGAAACCGTGGGCCTAGTCCGCTGAGAAAATCTCCAGTACCAAAGCAACATATTAGCAACAGACCATCGGCTCACATAGCATGCACGGCGCAAGGGGAAAACAAGAAACTCGCCTAAAACACGGAGACGAATAAGCTGCCAAGGTGAACTCGCCGCTTTTGCACGGCAGAGAGGGCGGAGGTGAAGGACCAAGTACTTGAAGCCGAGTGCCAGCCAAGCCTGCAGCCTCACATGAGACACGAAGACACCACCTGCGTTGTCCTCGACGCCTCACCTTCCCCTGCAGATAACAAAATAAAAAAGGCATCATTAGCATAATCATTTTACCAAATACTAAGATCGAGCTGAACTGGATAGTGTGCTATCCACCGCCCCACAGAGCACAGACACATCCAGAAAATTGCCACTCCATCGGAATCGCAAGAACAACAACATATATAGCTATAAAAGTGCAAACAACCATCCACATTGTTCATATCACATCAAGTAAACAACAAGCAACTTTACAAGTCAATGCATACATACATGCGTCAGCCGGAGTAAGCACAAGCTAGCTAGCAGACATTAAGCAAGCTTGCTTCAGGATTCATCTAAGAAAGCTCACTAGCATCAGGATTCAGCTAAGCAAAGTAGTCTAGCAAAAGCAAACACATGTAGGCATACATGCCGACATGCATGCATAGACAAGCACAGGCTCCGGCATGGGAGAATCAACTATGGTTCGCGGGTGTTCAGCTGAACACCCAAATATTTTGGCAAAAAAATATACATAGTGAATATATGTATCACTTTTGGTATTTTTAGCATATATACATTGGGTTTGTTGTCCAATTCAAACAAAACCTTAAATTTGTACTTTTATTGGTGCCAAGACATAGACCATTTGGTATTTTAGCATATAACAAGAAGCATCCGCAAGCGGTTAGCCCCTAGTAAAACAACTAGCAACTTTGCTTATCTCGCCGCATTTACATTCAACAACAAACAATCCATGCTCTTCAATCTAGTGTCTTACATGCTCACAAGTCTTTACGTTTAGTCAATGCTTGTCTAGTCGCATTATATTATGTACCAATCGGATTTCAATCATTCTACATGAATAAATTACACAATAACCTCTTTTATAGCAGTCAAATTCCACCAAGATACTAGCATCATGAGTTCATGACCAGATTATGATACTAGTATTTGACCAGATCATGTATTTGGGCGTGCACATCTGCTAGGTAGTATCTGAAGAAATAACTAAGTTTGGGAATGCACATCAGCTAGCTAACACCATGAAAACAAATAGCATCAGCTAAACATGCACGCTACACTTGTGCAGCAAAAATATCCAAACTAGTTTCCTAGATCAGACAAGCCTCAGGTTCTACCAAACACAAAGCACGTAAGTATGTGTGGCCGACCAGAACCTTCAAGTCATCTCCAGAACACTATGCTGCTCCATATACTGAGTCACGTCTCACGCCCGACTACGACAAAATGATCAGTAAAAGGCATGTAGAGGCACCTACCAGGTATTCTAGCCCAGAGTCTGAGTAAAAGTCATTGGCCGAGCGCCCTCCAGAACCAGGCGCCCATCCTGTACGCCTCCGCCAGCGCCATCTTGGCTCTACCACCAAACAGAAACATGAACATAGACCTGGTTCGTTAAGCTGGGGTTTTTGCCACACTAAAAAGGTACCGCAGCATCATCAAAAGTGAAACGGAAAGGTCCAGGAGGATTGGTCAGAGGTACTCACTGGCGTGGATGCGCAGCAGCCCATCTTCGGCATTGTCCTTGCCATCAGAGGAGATCAGAAGCAGGTCAGCCTCCTTGCGGCGGTGCGCTGCCATCATAGCACCTTCGCGCGATGTGGACAATTTCTTGAAGGACGGTGTTGAGGTCACCTTGGGGCAAGCAGCACGACCTCTTCTCCAGCTACATTACAAGCGATATGGCTGCCGTGACAGAGTTGTCGGTGATGAGTCTGGGCGGCGAGGGCCTCACACCAGTACCACTTACGCACCAGACCGACCGGCGGAACCTGCACATCACAGAAAAAAGATGATATTATTAACATGTTCATCATAATTGATATTATCATTAGTTGCATAGTAACCATCTCGCTACACTAGATAGAGCAAGTAAAATTCATGGATTACAACGACTTAAGCATCCACCCATGCAGTATTGATGTGCACTATCAGCTGTGCCTAGCTAATAATCAACTAAAGGTCCACTAGCAAGACCACCAAAAAATCTGGTATGACCCTCCATAATTTGCGAACAGCCAGATCACACAACAAAATATAATGAACGATAATACTTCATACATGTCTGACATTTCAAATACACAAAACCAACTCGACCATAGGTCTGACCAAAAGAGGAACTTTGCGATGCAGAAAAGAAACACCAACGAAACTTAGGGTGTGTTTGGTAGCCTGGGTCACCCCAACATGGGTATCCCAATTGGGCCAAGCTGATCTGATACATGCCGAGCTGAGATTTTTCAAGTGTTTGGTAGCTTGTCTAGGCTGAGACCAGAGTGCAGAAATTAATATTACAAACAGGTCTAGTTTTTTACACAAAAGTCCTTAAACGGAGAAAACTAAAAGCAATCGATTCCTCCTCGCGTGTGTAGAGCAGATCGCCGGCGGCGGTGAGGCTCCGTGGTGGCGTCTTTGAGGTGCGGGGCGACGTCGTTGAGGCGCGGGGCGGCGTCAGTGAGGCGTGGGGCGGCGGCAGTGCCTGGACGCGGGGCGGTTCGTGCAGGCGACCGTGAAGCTCCGTGGCGGCGGCCATGCTCGGGGGTCGGGGCCGTGGCGCCCGGTGAGGCGGCTAGGTGGTCTTCGTGGAGTTCAGACGCGGGTCTCCGGGCGGCGCGGCGAGCTCTGCACGTCAGCCAGGCGTGAGGCCGCGGCGGTAACACGGGGCAGGCGAGCAAGCAGACGGGGCATGACGCGCGAGACCTAAGGGAAAATGGCCACCTATTTCGAGAGGGATTCGGCGCTCGCGTCACGGTGCACGGGTGGGGTCTACGCGGGAGGAAAATTTCGGTACCACCTCGCCCAGGCTGAGGAGAGAAGCTCGTTTCGAGCTTCACAAGTGGGCAGGGCCGAGGGTGTTTTTCGCATGAGTTGGGCATGGCCGAGATAGCAAACACAGGCTACCAAACACCCGAAAGTTGGGTGAGATGAGAATCTCTGAGGCCACACAGGCTACCAAACGTGCCCTTATGCTCTGCATGGAAACGTGGTCGAACAGTTACATACGACACATGCAGTGTTACAAAATTTCTTCCAAATCTGGAACCTCAGTTGTTCATGCATTCTAACCATATAGGTAATTAAGATGCTAGAAAAGAAAGCTGCTGAGACCAAGGTGTATATACGATGATGGCATCTCATATGGAAGTAAAGAGCACATGCTCATACAAAAGGAAATATATCTCAAATGCCAAGCATAACACTATTGTTTTAATTAAGCATTTTCTTGTGTTATTACCTGGTACTTGACAGCATTGCCATCTTGCAGAACTCATTTTGCATGAAAAACTTGTATTGGAGCTTGGCAGGGCTTTCTGCTTCTTGGTCTTGGTCGTGGAAAGGACGACAGCCTTGTCATCTCCGCCGACGACTGGATCATCACGGTCTTGTTGTTCGCCAATCCTAGAAAAACACGTTAGTCAACAAGCCTGTGAGCTCTATGCAAGCAAAACAAGCAGCACCCAATTGAAAAAAAACACAATCAACAAATTTTATTGAGTGGAATGGATTTCCTTCTAGCACACATGCTTGATTTCTTACTGCCTATACATTCAATTCAACAGGAAAAAAGAAACAAACCTAAGCACGAGTAGATGAAGAACTAGGACTGGACTATTCATGTGTAATTCCACAAGATGACACATTTGTTTGCAAGAATAAGATGGAGGAGGAGAAAAGCTCACCATTACTTGGAGACGTGGCCGCGGGCCGCAGAAGCTCGGAAACGTTCATCTCAGGGAGGTAGTCGCCGGCACTGGCGGAACCAGGGGGGTACCAGCAGGGGCCTTGGCCCCCCCCCCCCCTATGACATGCACATTAAGATTTTCTTTACATACTCCCTCCGTCCACTTTATAAGGCACACTTCTTAGCATTTCAATAGTAAGAAGTGAGCCTTATAAAAGTGGACGGAGGGAGTATAAAAGGCTGATTTGGATGAGATTAGAAGGAAAAATTACATGCTTGGCTCCCCCTAATTGATTATTACCACGTTTGGTCCCCTCTAATGCTAAATCCTGGTTCCGCCCATGGTCGCCGGAATATAGCCGATAGCAGCAACCGGGCAGGCAACCAACATATCTTGCTCCTTGCCTCCCCGTCATCATTCCTGCGGCGCAGTGAGCTTGTCCCGCCGGTTACGGTGGTCAGCGACAAACTCGCACGTTGATCTGGATCCCCAGACTTGAGGGATAGTCCTGCAAGTTTTAAGAAATAAGTCCTTGGCATTCTTCGTTAAAATGAACACTAGTGCCTCCACAAAAAAAGATGATTAAAATAATAGGATCATACTAGAATGTATGTCAGAACATGCTAATCAATAACACAAGTGTGGCGTTTCAGATTAAAACAACTTGTACATTCAGGACATTTAATTTACAGTTGCAGTTGAGGAGTTGAGCTGCACATACCAAGCATCCACAGATAATCATAACAACATGATACAGTTGCAAAAAAGGAACTAAGCCGCCCGTTTTTGTGTCATCACAAGAGTTTCACTGACTTATGTCATTATATATGACCGACATATATAATCAACGCAGAAATATGAAACCTACATACATACAAGTATAATCGCCAGATGCAATCGTGCGCAGCGTACAAGGACTCAAATTCAGTTGGAACAAAGCATGAAGAAGCAATAATGAAGGTTATTTAAATCCATCCAGAGCAATGTTAAATGAGTTAAAAGCTAGATGGAGAGCATTTAATTCTACTTTAGCCTGGCAGCCCTGGCTACTCCTAGCCAAGAAGCTCCTCCAGAGCAACCAAACTGACAGCAAGAAGATTCACTGCTCCCACCAAGGTACGAGTGCTTATGGGAGCATCTAACCAGGTTCCATTATGACCCTATATCGAGATCCATGCAAGAATGCTCTCCAATGGGAACAAGATTTACAAGGAATACTAGGGTAGAAGGAGAGGGATCTCACCGCTCACCTGCAGGCTGAGGAGGTCGTCGGGAACGACACCGGGATATAGTCATGGACGTCAGTAGCAGGTTGGGGAGTAGGTCGCCAGCGCCAGCAGGGAGGTGGTCCAGCCACCCTGCCCATCATCTAGTTCCCCTCCTCGTTACTCTTGAACAGCAAGTGCAAGATTGCAACTGCAAAAAAAATACACAAATAAAGCAAAGATAATTTAAAAAACTGGTCATGCATCTTGACAATTAGCATAATCAGAAATCATTTCCCGGAATTGCCATGGAGCGCTCACTTCCGCACAGATCAAAGCTAGGAAACTCTTTGCTGGCTGTAACTAAAATGTTCAACACAAAGCTGGCTATTCTTTTGTCAATGCCTATTTAATAAATAAATT
This sequence comes from Alopecurus myosuroides, assembly GCA_028641055.1. Lineage (NCBI taxonomy): Eukaryota > Viridiplantae > Streptophyta > Magnoliopsida > Poales > Poaceae > Alopecurus > Alopecurus myosuroides. Next base: position 21,704 of record JAPCYS010003883.1, read on the forward strand.
ATTGATACTAGTTAATTAACCGGAAAACTAAATTTTTGCATGACCCTCCTGCTATTGTCTGGGTCGCATAATAATTAATAATTCAACGATAAACTCATAAGGCAAAGCACTACTCGGACTGCTTTCTAATTAGAAACATGCAAACCAAACTTATTACGGCTTGTGCTTTGGGATGATTGATACAACCATTATACTAGCACACAACGTTACAAGAAGAAATGATTAAAGCACTAGAATGGACAAATGATACAACGCAGCATAGCCGGTCAGCGAGGCTGAGTCCTTGTCCTGCCACGCCGTCCTCGCGCTTCACCTTTTACAGCAGGTTACTTATACGCAAAGAGAGACTACTGTTACCAACGTCTCTCAGCCATAATACAAGATCTATATTACGTACAGACTGAAAATGATCACGATACACTCGAGAGACAAAATAAGCTGCAGGATTAAGCTAAAAAATCCCAAGCCTACAAAAAATTCTTTTCTTATCCAAGCCATCATCAAAATTTTAAGTTATAACCAATAGAAAATCTAGCTCCCAGGTCAAGAATCTCAATGCCATCCAGTAGCTACAAAAAAGGAACCGAACTACCACCGCAAGTCCATGACCTCAATTTGCATCTAGCATGGTAACCAGGCAGGAATTCGTACCAAGTATACAAACATCACACCACAGAACAAATGTAAACAGTTTCACACTCTAGATTTATCACAAACCATTCAGCATAACAAGTGGTATAGAATGGTAAAATAAGAATGTGCAAAAACTTTTGGTTGAAGATGGTACAGTGGCTACCAACAGTCTAGCAAAAACAAAATGAAATGGAACAAAGCTAGCTCCCAGGTCTAGGACCTCAACACCGAACGTTAAAAAAAGAACCTCAATGCCATCCAGTAGTTATAGGAAACATTGACCAAGACAGAAACAAGCATTGCATAATCTACATACAATCTCCGGGATAGAAAAACCCAGCACTCTTGACCTGTGCTAACTAGAACCTAACGGAGAATGCAATACCAGTTGGAAGAAGAAATACACACAAAAAAGCAATTCTAGCCGGCATCAATCATTTCAACCGCGACAGAGAAAAAAATATTGACCTTTCAGTGCCAATGTGAACAATTTTTTGTAGGGCAGGGGTCTGGCAAATTATAAAGGATTTGAGAAAACTGTGGCAAATTGTAAATTTTCCCGAAGGGCGGCGTCGAGGTCGCCTTGGTCGCAAGCAGCAAGGCCACTTCTCCAGTGACTTCACAATCGCCATGTCTGTCCGCGAGGAGTCGTCGGAGATGAGTCTGGATGGGAGGACCTCACACCGGTACCACTTGCGCACCAAACCGACCGGTGAAACCTGCACATCACAAAAAAGACGTTGTTATTAACATGTTTATTATTACTGATATTATCATCAGTTGCATATAAACTATCTCGCTACATTATATAGAGCAAGTAAAATTGATGGATTAAAACGACTTAAGTAGTAGCTAGTTAGCACCAACAATGCACTAGTTATGTGCACTCAGATGTACCTAGCTAATAATCAACTAAAGATCCGCTAGCAAGACTACCAAAAAATCGTCTTGACCTCCATAATTTGCGCACGCCCAGGTCACACAGCAAAATATAATGAACGATAATAATTCATACATGTCTGACATTTCAAATACACAAATCCAACTCGACCATAGGTCTGATCAAAAGCGGAACTGTGCGACACGGAAAAGCAACATCAACAAAACTTTATACTCCGCATGGAAACTCGATCCAGTTACTTACAACACATGCAGTGTAACAAAAATTCTTCCAAATCTGGAACCTCGGCTGGTCATGCATTCCAACCACATTATCGCATAGGTAATTAAGATGCTAGAGAATAAAGCTGCCGAGACCAAGGCGTATACATGATGATGGCATCTCATATGGAAGTAAAGAGCACATGCTCATACAAAAGGAAATATATCTCAAATGCCAATCATAACACGATTATTTTAATTAAGCATTTTCCCGTGTTATTACCTGGTACTTGACAGCATTGCCATCTTGCAGAACTCCTTGTGCATCAATATATTGTGGAGGAGCTTGGCCTTGGCCGCGGAGAGGACGACAGCCTTGTAATCACTCCCCGACGACTGGATCATCACGATCTTGTTTTTCGCCAAGCCTGGAAAAACATGTCAGTCAAAAAGCCAGTGAGCTCTATGCAAGCAGAACAAGCAGCACACAATTAAAAAAAAATAGCACATTTGCCTCATATATATGTATCGAATGCACACAATCAACGAGTTTTATTGAGTGGAATGATTTCCATCTGGCGTGCATGCTTGATTACTTACTGCCTACACATTCAATTCAACAGGAGAAAAAAGAAACAAACCTAAACAACAATAGATGGAGACCTACAGAGGACTGGACTTATCATGTGTAATTCTACAGGAGGGCACATTTGTTTGCAAAAGTAAGATGGATGAGGAGAAAGTACTCACCAGTGCTTGGAGACGTGGCCACCGGCAGCCACATAGGCTTGGAAACGTTCATCTCAGGGAGGTAGGCGCCGGAAGATAGCCGACAACAGCAGTCAGGCAGGCAGCCAACATATCTTCCTACTTGCCTCCCCGCCTGCGACGCAGTGAGCTCCTCCCGTCGGCTACGGCGGTAACCGACATACTCTAATGTTGATCTGGATCCCAAGACTTGAGGGGTCGTTCTGCAAGATTTTAAAAAGAGGTCCTTGGCATTCTTAGTAAAAATGAGCACTACTGCCCCCACAAAAAAATGATTAAAACAACATGATCATACTATAATGTATGTCACAACATGCTAATCAATAACCCAAGTGTGGCGTTTCCGATTAAAACAAGTAGTAAATTCAGGACATGTAATCTACAATTGCAGTTGAGCTATAAGCACACAGCAAACATCCGCAGATAATCACAACCATAAGATACAGTTGCAAAAAAAACGACCGTTTTGTGTCATCATATATAACCGACATAGATAATCAACGCAGAAATATGAAACCTACATACATACATGTATAACTGCCAGCTGCGATCACGTGCAGCATACAAGGACTCTGATTCAGTTGGAAGAAAGCATGAAGAAGCAATAATGATGGTTACTTAAATCCATCCAGAGCAATGTTAGATGAGTTAAAGGCTAGATAGAGAACAGTTAATTCTACTTTAGCCTGACTAGTACCACCCCAGAAGCTCCTCTAGCGCGACCAAGCTGACTGCAAAAAGCTGCAGTGCTCCCACCAAGGTACGAGTGCTAATGGAAGCATCTAACCATGTTCTATTATGATCCTATATCGAGATTCGAGATCCATGCAAGAATGATCTCCAATGGGAACAAGATTTACAAGAAATGCTAGAGGAGGAGGAGGAGAGGGAGAAGGATCTCACCGGGCAGCTAAAGGCTCGGGAGGTCGGCGGCAACAGCACCGGAATGGAGTCATGGCCAGCAGTAGCAGGTTGGGGAGGAGGTCGCCAGCGCCAGCAGAGAGGTGGTCATTGGCATCAGCAGGAGGCCCTTCTCCTTATCTGCAGCGGGGGAGGCCCTCCTCCATCTCCTTACTCCCATGTCTTCCGGCTTCCTTCCAAGTGTGATGCATCAGGCTGCACACAGCTGCACTGCCCATCATCTAGTTCCCCTCCTTGTTACTCTTGAACAGGAAGTGCACGATTGCACCTGCAAAAAATACACAAATAAAGCAAAGATAATTTCAAAAACTGGCGACACATCTTGAAAATTAGCATAATCAAAAATCATTTCCCAGAATTTCCATGGAGCGATCACTTCCGCACAGATCAAAGCTAGGGAACTCTTTACTGGCTGTAACTAAAATGTTGAACACAAAGCTGACTATTCTTTTGGCAAACCCTATATAATTAATTATTGGCTGGGTCACACAACAACTAATAATTTGACGATAAACTCATATGGCACAGCACTACTCCGACTGATTTGTATTTACAAACGTGCAAACAAAACTTATTACAGCTTTTGATTTGGTTTTATCCATACAACTCATAGACTAGCACCCAACATAACAAGAAGAAATGATTAAAGCACTAGAATGGACGAACGATACAACGCAGCATAGCCGGTCGGCAAGGCGGAGTCATTGTCCTCGGAATCATTCCACATCGTCCTCGCCGCTTCACTTGTTACAGCAGGTTACTTATACACAAAGAGAGACTACTGTTACTAACTTTTCTCAGCCAATAATACAAGTCTAGATCCTGTACAGACAAAAAATGATCACCATACACTCGAGAGACAAATTAAGCTGCAGGATTAAGCTAACAAAAATCCAAGCCTACAAAAATATATTTTCTTATCCAAGTCATCATTAGAATTTTAGGTTACAAGTTACAACCAAAAGAAATTTGTCCTCCCTCCCTAAACAAGAACTGATCAGGTAGATAGAAAAAATGTAAGCACAAACTTGGTACAACACTATAGTAATAAGATAAAGTGTAGTAGTATCACACTCTTTTCACCATGTTCTAAAGCTACAACTAGAACCATATCCGTGAAGCAAAGAAGTTATTGAACATAAGCAATTAACCTTGACCAAGGCTACAATGCATACGGAATACAACCATATCCATAAGGAATACAACAATCGATCAATTCTGCTTAACGTGCATACATGGATGCAAAACTAAGTTTCCATTGCTTCCCTGAGATAGTTTGAACCTGGCAACATACATATATATCATCCTGAATGTCAAGAATACATAGGTCTATGTTTGTCTATGTTGTACAAATGCCAAGGGCAAATACATTATCCAGTGAAACTAGTAAATAGGCATATAAAAAATCAATGGGCATTAAGGCAAGAGGCATACACTCCATGTCGATCTGGATGTAGCAGTAGACGATGCAGTGGAGATACAAGTGCGCGTGTCCTAGTCCCGGTTCCCCACGAACACGAGCGCTCATCCGAGTCCCTGTTCACCGGAGTTGGCCGAAGAGGAGGGGGTCAAAGTTCGGTGGAGACCTAGGTAGGAGGACGAGGAGTAGCTGCGTGGCTGGAGCGGCCTTGTCCGCGGCGCGCACGTCGGAGGAGACGGCCGGGACGGAGCCTGGGCGCCGCGCCAGCCGCCATCTCCTCTGCTGCTCGACTCTCCCCTGTTTCAGCTTGCGAGCGACAAAGACGGGTGCCGACCCCGAGCTGCTTGTGGCGGATTCGTGGCTGGCGACGCGGTGCGGCGAGGTCGACGGGGCCACACACACCGCCGTACCGATGCACGCCGGCGCCGGCGAGGAAGCTATCCGCGCCGCCATGGTTCTTCCGCGGTCAAGGAGGATTCTCCCAAGCCTATGCCGTCGGTGGTGCTCCACCCGGTCAGGAGGAGGAGGCCCACCGGCCACCGGGGAAGGGGAGGAGACGGCGGCGACGGATCTGGATGGGGGGTTGCGGGCACTCGATCTGAAAATTGAGTGAGGGATTGAGGGGGAGGGTGGGTGGGCGACTGTCGATCTCTACGCCGGCGGAGGCTGGGGTTGCCGGAGTGGAGAGGATGGGGGATGGGAGGCGGCGGCGCGGTGTTGGGTGAGAGCGGCAGCGTGGTGGGTCTGGACTATGGTGTGACTGCGTTGCTGTAGCGTGAGTTTGGTTTGGTGGACGTGTACCCCAGCGTGCCCTAAATCCGACGGCCGCGAGAGGCTGGATCGGACGGCGGAATGGTGTTCCTCTGAGCAATCCGGGGCGAGGCCTGTTTAGCCATCCCATTGGATGGATCGAGGAAAATTCTTCTACTCACGAGTCTCTGGCTCGGAAATTAATCGCCAACAGAAAAAAAAAATCGCCAACCACATCGTGCGCCTACTGCGCGGGAAAACATTAACTGTGAATTGGTATACGGAAAGTCTACTCAACCGCCAGCGGCCAGCCAGAAGCGTACAACTTTATAATCTGGTTGGGACGTCGAACCATCAAAGTATTGCATGCAAACTACATGATATACTACGTACTTGCCAACATCAATATTTCACCTACGTACACATCATCTCTATCCAGTGTAAAGAGACTCGGTTACTAAGACATCATAGAGGTCGCGAGCATGGCAGGAACAACCTTCTCCACGACATCCTCCTCGTAGGTGGCTACCTTCTTCCACTTTGCCACGCCCCCGTCTCTTTCTCGTCCCAGACAACACCGCCTTCATTCGTCGCCGCTCGTCCATGTGTGTCCTGGCTTCTTCGCTTAGCCGGGACGCCATGACATGGTCGACTTGGATCTTCTGGCGCCTCGTTCTGTCGTGGTCTCCATCGGCTCACCAGAAGAGGGGGAGCGGACCTTGCAACAAATGGAGCCATGCGGGCGGCGGCTGATCTAGATAGGATTCGTTCTAGAGATTGTGTGGGGGGAAAGGAGTCGCGGAGAAAGGTTGGGGGAGGTATGCGCTCGTGTTCAGGGTGGATTGGTGGGGTCTAGTGAGTGAGAGGTGAGGGAGAGACATAAATGAGAGGGGCAACGGCTGGTTCGGTGTTAACCCTAATCTGAATAGGCCCGGTGAGCCGATTTAGGTTGGTCGAGTAGATTTTGGCCCATTAAATCTCTTCATTAAGCTTTTTTTGGTCCAATAAAGCTTGGAGGCACTTTTTCGGTTAATAACCGTTTCCTAAGAATGACATGTGACAGCCAATCGACAAAATACATAAACGTGAAAACTATCACGAGTGGTATAAAATAAACAACATGTCACTATCAAGTGACACGTCAAATGTTGTGTACTAGTTATGTCGTAGCATGAAATAACGACAAGCATGGACAAGTGACAAATGAAACAAAGGTACAACATGGATGCATGCTTTCTATTCAAGTCCCCAAAAAACAACTTCAATATTCAACCCCAATATCGCCTCGGTCGAAGCTCATATGAAAAAGTTACAACTCATACAAAATAGAGATAAAAGCACTAGCGGTCACTCAACTTATATGAGATGAGTAAATGGTCACTCAACTCGTAAAGTGTGAATACCCATCACTCAAGTTGTACGAGATGAGTGAACTGGACATGAACCGGCCCTGGCGCAGGTTTTCCTGTCCACTTGGCGATCCCGAATGGGTCCAGGAGAAAATTACTATGTTGATTTTTTTAGAAAGAACCCTATCACAAAATAGGAAACAAGAGTAAACATTTCACACATAGTGGTGACCTAGCCCCTTTCATTGACATGTTGGGCCTAGCGCTGATTTGGCCCAAATCAAAGTTTGAACCCCGAGTGGATTGGGAACGTCTCGACGATCTTGGCGGGAAGGCAAGGGGAACTGGGAGAGGGCGTTCCATACACGTGGGGAGAGGGCGCGCCATACACCTGCGTTCGCACTGCAGCTGTAGGCGGGGCTCGGGGCCCTATGGTGTCCGGAGGAGAGGCGTCGACGACTTTTAGTGGCAGACAACGAAGGTGATAGTTACAGGCATTGGAGAGGACGTGCGTGAGCGAGAATAGTCAAGGTGAGGGGGGGGGATCTCGCGGGGAACACACTAGACTATCTAGGCGAGGGAACAGAGCTCGACATTGTCGTGTTCGTCAACGGCAGCGTCGGTCGCAGCGAGGACTCATTGGGAGGAGCTCAGGGACGCGCAACTCTTTGAGGTTGCGACTATAGCTTCATTGAGCCTCCATACAGCTCTAGGAACATACGAGGGAGTACGGGGTGATGCGTTCAAGGAGATCTAGCTGCGACAGTATGAGCCGAAGTTGGGGAAGGCGCCCACGATTTGGCAGCACTAGACAAAGGAAAGCGCGAAGGGAATGTTCTTGGAGTCTTGCGATGTCTACGGTCAGTGCAGAGGGTGACGTCGGCGGTGGGGCGTTCTGGACGCAGCTCCCGTTCTCGTGGTACCAGGGGAAAACGACCGTAGAGGATCCCCCTTGTTCGTGTAACGAAGTCACGGCCGCGTCCTGGTCGTCGGAGCTCAGGCAAACGAGTCGTCAGAGCTCAGGGGAAGGAGCACATCAGCAGAGGTGCTTGCCCGCGCGGTTCCATCAATGGCCGAGCTTCGGGTGGAATGGCATATCGCGCCCTGTTTCGTTTCCGGCGACCTGAAGCTCTCGCCCCGAGCGCGGCGCCTGGCCTCGATAAAAAATCCATGGCTGGGAGGTGGTGTCGGCCAGCGGAACAGTGACGTCAACCCCAACCCGTCTCTCCCATTTGGCGTCGAGCATCAAGTTCGAAGGAGAAGAATCGTTTGATGCCTCAGCTTTCAAAAATTGATGCTATCTAATTTTTCGTAATTGAATAAAAGAAAAAACCAAAATAAAAAATGATAATATTTTGAATTTTATTTGTGACCTCAAAACTAGTTTTAAACTAATGTTATTCTCTGTAATTCAATAACCAAAACTAACAAAAAAAAAGGGCCTAGCCAGCCCACCCCACCGAACCATGCTCGCCAACCCCAAATCCCACCAAACCTCCAGTGTCGTTTTTGCAGCTGCCACCCGCCTATCGTTTTTCTCTCGCCATCTGGTCCCCCTCTCTCTGCCTAGGAGCATGCACGACTCCACATACAAGAAAACGCACGCACGCTCCTTCCCCAACCCTAGGTCTCACTCCTCCTTCAACCTCACTCCCTGGCTCCATCGCCTCTGCTCACCTGCACACGTCCTCTCTCTGCCTCCCTTTTGTGAGCTCTCTCTCCGCCTCGGTATGCCGCCGCCGAAGTGCTCCTCTCTTGCTATATCGTCTCTCACTCTCCAGCACCAGCGGACGACCTCGCTCATCCCCATCCCTGGCACTCCTCCCCGGCTCCGATACTCCGCCTCCTGCCTTCCTTTCATGGAGCAGGAGACACGCCATCCGCTCGAACTCACGACGGTTTTTGGAGTATTTCTCATGATACCATGAAATATCAAGACACTGAAATAAAAAACAAAGAAAATACAAAAAAAAAATGTGTCGGCAAAATGCACCTCTCTTCGTCATATGGGCCCACATACACCTCTCGGTAAGCAGAACTTGGATAGACCTCACTCAGTAGTTCGTAACCAACGTACACATCTATCTCGGTCATCCAGACAACCATACACATCTCTTCATCATCAAGTTTTATATACACATCACTTGGTAGTCTACACCTACGTACAAACCTATTCGGTCGTTTGGACCCGCATACACTTTTCTCGGTCATCCGGCCCACATGAACTTCTCTTGGATATTTAGTCCCTCATACACCTCTCAATGTCACGTGAACATCCCTCGCTTGTCGGAAACGTAGACACCTCTCTAATTCAGCGAACCCAAATGCACTTCTTGTTTGGAGCTCATTTGCTAATGTTACCTATGTTCCTTGACCTTGGACCCAAAATGGTGTGTTGTGACCCAAATAGAAGGCCAAAAAAAAAAAATAAGGACTCTATTAATGTTCGACGATAGAACCACACCTGAATGGTGGGTAATAAATGTTACCTAACATTTAATAAGAACCCTAATAACAGGATGGCAGGAAACACCACATTAAATTTCGTTTAATAATCGTCTCCTAGAATGAAAGAACGACATGTGACAACGAAAAGACACAAAAAATAAATGTAACAAATACCACATCAAATAACGTGTACAAGCTATCTCGTAGCATGAAATAACAACATGCCCGAGGAGATGCCAAATGAAATAAAGGTACAACATGGATGCATGATAAGCTCATGTATGAAATCGCCTGACACAAAAGAACTTCTCAACAGTTTTCTCACCCCCCCCCCACACACACACACAAATCGCCTCGGTCGGAATTCATATGCAAAAGTTACAGCTCATAAAAAATAAGCTCATGTATGAAATTGCCCGACACCTGTGAATCCTAGTGTGACATGTGACATACTCTTTATTTTTTATATCGTGAAACATTCTTGTATGTGCATATCATTTCATGTCCATTATAATCATTGGTATGCACAAAGAATGACATTTCATGCCCGGAGACTATATTTTATGCTACAAACCTTATAAAACCAATTTCGATAATCACTGATCACGAAAATGCGACGGTTTTAGCAAAGCCTCGTCCCATGACACTTCATTTAAACCCTAGAAATCCTTTGAAAGTGGTTATCACATGTGGCATTTATCTTTTTTTGTGATGACATAGGTCGTATGAATATGGAAATCGAAAAGAGTTCAAGGTATTGAAAGAGTTGGGTCGGTGGTGCCAAAATGAGAGTTTAACCCTTCAAGTTTAGAATCTTCCTACATGTTAGTTTTGATTGTAAATGAATATCCACCTCGCGGTTGTGTGTTGGCTATTAATAAATAACATCACCCTTACGTACTCATATTAGAGCCCATGCAATTGGGAGAAGTTTCCGACCCTTATTGGGACGGTTTTAGACAAAATCTCGTATGTTTGTCTAAGCTCGTCTAACCCAAAATGATCCGACAATGGTTATCACGTGTGTTTTACCTTTTGGTGTTAGGGTATGTCATAGGAGCATGGAATGACAAAATTGATTCCAGGTTATTGCAATAGGTGGGTTGGTGGCGCCGAAGTGTTCGTTTAGCCCTACAAGTGTAGAATTTTTCTACTAGTCAGTTCTATTTGTGAAGGAAGTGATACCTCACTGTTGTCTACCAGATCTTAATAATCCGAAACGCTGTTGTATACCAATATTAGGACACGTTTTCAGGCGAAACCTCATCATGTGGTCCTGCAGAAGTGGATGTCGCATTTCGGTTCTTTTTATCATTGTTTGTGTTGGGATATGTCATAGTAATATGGAAAACCAAATAAGAGTCCACGTTAGTGCATGTTTAGGTCGGTGTCGTCATAGTGGTAGTTTAGCACTACAACCGCAGAATCCTCGTAGTGGAAATTCCTGTTTCGATGGTAACACTAATATATATGCCCACATTAGGGTCTCATGAAAGTGGGATCATAATTCTGGCCCTTCCCATCGTTTTTTCAAGCGAAACCCCGTCCCACGGTCCTGGCCTCCTCTAACCTGTAGCAATCCTCCGAAAGTGGTTATCACATTTGATTTTCTCTTTGCTTCTATTATGATTCAGTCATCTATTTGGTTAGCACGCTAGGTCAATAAATTACGATGTATAATGTCTAAGGCATGCGAGCCGCATATGTTGGCCGAGCCTTCTAATATGCCGGTTTGTATTTTGTCGAGTCCAAATAGGTTTAGATTCGAGTCAGTTTCAGCTTGAATCTTTTCAACCGACTAGGATTTGGCCTCCTATATAAAGGGAGCCAGAGCCTAGGGTTTTGGACATAGTTGAATTATGTAGAACATTGTGTTCAGGTTACCATCGTCCCTTGGGGATCGTCGTGTGGAGGGTGTCTCATACGTTCGTCGATTATCTTTGAAATAAAGGCACGAGTGTTCTTGGATATGCCAAGGGTTATCGTGCGTGGCGAGAAGGCTCTTGGATCTTCCAAGGGTGTCGAGTTTGGCGTGAGGCCTGGTGTTCATCACCCTGTTGCTCGCCTAATATATCCAGATTCTTTAGGTTACGTGTATCGCTCACGTGATTTGGAGAATAGTTATCTCAGTGGTTCTTGCGGTGAAAGATCGGACAAACATCTACATCATATTAGGATAGTTCATAGACACTTCTAAAACAAAAAAATGGTTCCAAGTTATTGCAAGAATTGGGTCGTGGAACTAAAGCGGGAGATTAGCCCTATAAGTGTAAAATCTTATCGCGAGATATTCTTATTTCTCAAGGAAGTGACACATCATGTGTCCGATGGAATTGGGACGGAGGATTTCTAGCCCTTTTATGGCGAGACTCGGGTGAAACCTTGTTCATTGAGCCCATCATCAAACCATAGTAATCCTTTAGAAGATGTTGTCGCATGTGGAATTTATCATTGCTTGTATTAGGATGGGTCATAATAATATGGGAAAACCAAAAATAGTCCCAAGTAAGCGCAATAGTTGGGACGATGGAGCCGAAGTGTGAATTTAGTCCTCCAAATGAGAATCATCATATGTGTTAGTCATGCTTTTGTGAAGGAAGTGTCACCTCACGGCCGGGGTACCAACTCTTAATAAATCACACCACCATTGTAATAACATATTGTGGTCCCATTAAAGTGTGTGTGTGTGTGGGGGGGGGGGGTGTGTGGGGATTGGAGTCCTTCCCGACGCGTTCCTAGGCGAAACTTGTCTCGTGGGCCCGTGTTGTGTAACCCCTAGCAATCCTTCAAAAGTGGTTATCACATGTTTATTTTCTCTATATTTATGTTGGTATGGATCATAGGAATATAAAACAAAAAAGAGTCCCAATATATTACAAGAGTTGGGCTAGTGGTGCGTGAGTCCCAATATAACACTATGTTCACAGATCTACATAACACGGAAACAAGCAAGTATTTGATGCATGCACCATCGATCTGACCTTTAGATGTTGCGAGCGGCCCTAATGTTCAAAGCGCTACCGAAAAATGCCGGCATGCAATCATTTAAAATAGTCACGAGAGGAGTAAAAAAACCGGGCATTAAAACTAAATCTAATACTATTATGGTTTTCGCTTGTAAACTAAATAATTTATGGGCTGAATCGCCACCAATATTAAAAAAATTAGATTAAACATATAAAAAAGAGTTTACCTTATAGTGTAAATGGTACATTGTTGGACACACATGAAATTAAATTGTCAGAATTTTCTGCATGGGTCCTAGATACACTTTTGTATGGCAAAAGGATAGAATGATAGATCGGGCAAGTAGAAGTATGCTAAGCTCGGACTTCTTGAGAGTTTTTCAAGTCATCCAAAATTGCCTAGATTTTCGTGTGCAAAAGTTACGAATCACGGAAAAAACAAACCAACGGCCAAAATCTTTGGACACAACTAAGGCATCCAATCACACCGCTACAATGAGATGCTAGGTAATAGCTATAATGCATCAAATGATAGCACTCCATCCATCACATGAAATGATAGGACATAGATGTTTCCTACCAAAATATAATAACGACCAACAACCCAACAATACATGAAATGATAGGAAATCACTATACCCTAGCATAGACCAAGACAACATGCGGACAAGTAAGAACACATGAAATGATATGTAATAGTTATTGCTTAATTCATAAAAATAATAAAGCACGACAAACTGGCATGAGAAACATCAAGGACTCCAAACTTCTCCTCGCCAGGGTCGTTGTGCGGAGAGATGAGAGGTTGTCCATGGAATATGAACTCCTTCCCTCCTCTCTCGCCGGTAGCCACCGATTTCCAAAGGTGGACGATATAAAGAATCTCAAAGACTTCAAAGAAACCTTCAATTTGTGGACATATAACAAAGACATACCATCCGGTGGCGGAAAAGGGGGCAACACCCCCCCCCCCCCCAACATCACCACCCTGCAATATTTTCTTGAAGTTCTTTGATTTCTTGATTTTTCTATGCTAAAACCTCCTCAAAAATGTTTCGACGGTACAACCATTTAGAAGTACCGAAACGGATAGATTAGCGAATGCCAAAGAAAGAATATGCGGGGCATGCGAGATTGGGTAGAGCTTTTTAAAGCCGGGAATAATTGGATCTCATAAAGGGCAACAACCAAATGGCATATAAAATGACACTTAACAACAATCTCCTAGCATAATAACATATCAAACGATAGGTAATGGCTATCTCTGACCCGCGTTGATGCTTCTCTCAATTTTGAGCGAATTATTATCACATTTTATCTGATTTTGTTTTATCAAACTTGCGAACCATGTTCGAGTGTCTAAACGGATTTTGAAAGGACAATTTTTTTGCCTCACGTGGATATAAATTGACGTTAAATCTCCAGACACCTGGTATCCAAGCACACCACGCCAATGAAGATATTGTAGGTAATAGATGATATTTCGTTCATAAAGTGATAACATGACACCATCAAGTGAAAATGGTAAGAAATAGCCGCATCCTACCAAAATAAAATAACGGTTGACAACCAAACAAAACATGAAAGTATGCAATTGTTATCTCATAGAATAAAATAAGGGAAAGATAACGTGCAACCATAAAGAAACCGGAAATTGTGTGTACCAGTTATCATTTAATTCATAAATAATAATAACATGCAACGATCAAATGACATGTAATAACTATCCAGCGTAATGGCACATCAAACTATAGGTAATAGCTATCCTGGGCTCACACAGAGGCCTATGTTCATTTCGATCATATTTTGATCACCTTTTCTCTCCTTTTGTTTTATAAAATTAGCGAGCCCATTCAAGTGCATAGGAAGATTTCTTGGGGCTGGGAATTTCTACATGGGTCCTGCATATGCTTTCATGTCTCAAAACGATTAGATCAATAAAAGTAGAGGTCTATCAAGCCTAACTCCCCGGGATCGATTCGAGAACCTGCTAGAAAATCCTGCCAGTATCTCCATGAAGTGCTCTTGCCGGTGTCACCGATTATTCCCTCTTCTCGGTTCTAAAAGATCCCATAGAAATGCTATCACATCTGTCAATCATGTCTTTAAAAATGTTTTTGTCTTCCCCGCTCAAGCGGTAGTGAAATCATAGCTAGGCACATTTTGGCGACGGTAGTGGCCGTGGACGTTGATGCTTGGGTTAGGGCATACCGTCCTTAAAGAGTTGTGGCCTTAATCTACAGATCAGGACCGCCGACTAGCTATAAAAAAAGGTGTTATGATGCCGAAATTTTCAATCTAGTTTCAAGGTTATTCTTATCTGCGTGATGCATTATTATTCATTTACTTATATAGTGAATCTTGTAAGAACTAGGGATCGATTTCTCAGGTTTCTATGACCTACCCTAACACAATCAAAGATAAAAGTTCAGTAGCTAACTCCCTTTCGACACCGGTCAAAGGGGACAATTTGGGGCCTACATGACAAGGTTCAGCTACTCCCGGTGCGATGAGGTGCCATAATTCATCCAGATCTTGCGTGGTCTCATAATATTTATTAAATTGTGTTGGAAGGTGGAAAGAGACAATAACACAAGTCCAAAGCTTGGCTATGTTCACATACTGTAAAATATTATGTACTTAGAAAGAGAAACTCCCACATCTAGGACACCCGGGAGGGATCTTTTGAGAACTTGGTCTCAAATTTGTTTTTGCAAGTTCCAATGACCAAGCCTAACACAACCTAAGAGAAAAATTCCACTGTCGATCCCTCTTTCGACGCCAGTCAAAGGGGTACATGACGCTGGGCCTACATGTTAGGTTTTGCCGAATACCTCTAAATCTTGTGTGATGTTATAGTGATACAACAAATTATTATGAAACATTATTTATAAGTGATATTTTATGTTCAAAAAAATACGCTCCCTGCTATTTCAATTGCTCGTCCGACATTACATCCATGAACATGATGTGATTTACCGGTTAAGTACTACAAATTACGCTGATCTATCTACCCTCTATAATCCCTAATGTGTCACACACTCTAACCTTGACTTGCTCCTCGTCTCGCTCGCCGTTGCAGCAAAACTTCTAGTTTGGTCTAGTTATCACCATCGAAATGATGCATATTATTTGTTCGACACTCTCCTATGTTGGAGCACGGTCTAGGATCACCATAGTCATTAACTTATGGTTCATGTTGTCATTTTCCTTTTCTCGCAGAAGACTCTCCCACTCGTCAACATCTCTCCCTGTCGATGATCATGAATTGATTGCGAATTCACCCATCTCTCTTGATGTAGGCCTTGAGGGTCAGATTAACCAAAAAATGGTCCATCGACTACCCTGGCATCTTGTTCGGACTTATCTCCGTGTGCGCGCCGCGGGGTAGTTTTCTCTAAAAGCTAGCGAAGCGTGGCTTATTTCAAGGACGTGTACGTACACATAGTGAACGTGTGCATCAAGGAGAGGAGAGCTGTGACGTGCACTTGTAGCTATTTTGAGCGGGAAAAGAATTCACAGGCGGAAGGCAACGTGGCCCGTAGCAAAATTGGGCCAACGTCCTGCCCGACGGCCCAGTTTCTTGTCCGAGCCGACGGAGATGAACAAAACCAGGCCGAACCCAAACCCCAGCTTCATTCTCTCCCTCCCCGCGACAGAACCTCCGCGGCGGCGCGGCAGTCAGGCTCGCCGGCGCGCGCGTGCGTCGCCCTTAGGACGGCGCACGCGGCCCCGTCGACCTCGTCTGACCGACCCAGCCGTAGCTGGTGGAGACGGCGGCGGTCCCTTCTCTCGCAGAAACCAAACCCTAACCCTATTTTCGTCTCTCCCATCCCCTACTCGGCTGCTGGACGGAAGAAACGGCCACGCGAGCCGCTCTAGGTCGAGCTCTCCTTTGGCGACGTGTGGTGCGGCTGTTCGTAGGGCGCTGCACGCCAGCGACACGGCCGTCGTCACCCACGCCGCCACCGACGATGCTCAAGGTGCCTCTCGCCGGCGCCCGTCTCCAGCTGCGCAAGGTATGACCCGTGCCCCAACCGCCAATCTGATTCCTCTTCTCCCCTAGCCTCAAAATCGATGCTTTCTTTCTTGAGCAGCCGGACGAGTCCACAAACCATCTCCCGTTGTTCCGTCCACATAGCCATCTCTTTGGTTACACTCCCCCGGCAATAGCCATCGTACTGGTGTGGATCTAGGCATGTAGGTTTGAATTTAGTCTAGGCATGTGACCCTAAAACCAGACTAGGTAATTTTACGTGATGTGCAAAGCTCGACCTTCTCAGGATATTGAATCCGTTTCGATTGCTGATACGAGTTTCAGTTTTGTGAAAAATAATACTATTACTCCATGTTGAAGATGTTTATATCAACCTAGTGAATCCAAATTTGAGATTGTTTCTGCTGATGTCTACTTTATTCCAACTGGTCAAGTGTAGAACTCCTTTTTGTTTAAGTTTAATAAGATTTGTATACTTGCCGACTCTCCAGGCCGTATGCAGAGTCAATGTGCAGCTGGAGCTCCCCAGCAGCATCGTGCGGTGTGTCTGCTGGGAGGGCACGCCGTCCACTAGGACGCGAGCCAAGGAGAGCCGTCGTCCGCCGCACCCTGCAAGTACACCATGAGCCACAAGGGCGTGGTGCTGCTGCTGGAGGCCGGCTACGGGGCGCCCTCCTTCCTGTTGTCGCCCGTGTAGCCGCAGCACAACTGCAAAGGTAGGCGTGCGGTAGTGACTGAATAATAGGCTGGCTTGTCTACAGAATGCTTACGAATTGATGAGTTTATTTCCCTTTCTATTTTGGGTTCAAATTATGAACACTGCGAGGTCATACTGATGAGTTCAAACTGCACGTTACCATCCAGATCTGTCCCTACTCATTACAAGTCCACAATATGGGTCTATTTATCCAGAAATTGTAAGCAGCCACAAAGCCACGGAATGTTTATGCACTCGCTGCGTTGGAGTAGTATAGCTGCTTTTAGCATCCATGTACTGTTCATTTGTTAACAAAGTCAGTATATTAGCTTATCCCAGTCAAACTGATATCATCTTGTTGATTGAATGTAAGAAGCCTTTGCAACCATATTTGGCGTGGTTTGATTTTGATGATAGCGTAGATAAGAACAGAATAGTAGTAGAGTTGATCATATCTTATTAGTCCTTGATGCCGGTATTCTTGTTTCACCAAACTATGTTCTCCTGTCCATGTCAAAATAATCATCTGTCTAGTAATACTATCCTTAGTACTACCTCCGTTCCTGCATATAAGATGTTTTGTAGGCCATTGTAGCCTACCAAAACTTCTTATATTTTGGAACAGAGGTATTAGTTTTTTGCTTTTACATGTTGATCTGTGTGGAGTGTGGACAGTAGGTTTTTCCAGGTTATTTGCTAATTGTACATATTCAGTTTACTCTAGAATGACAGTGTAAACCCTGCCTGTGTGTGATCATGTGATGGATGAGAAGTTGCATCTATGTACCTTTCGCCCATGATGAACAAAAAATAGAGCTACACTTGATCTTTGTTATGCCTCACATCTACTACTTGTAGGCTTGTACCATACCGAGGAGACACATCTCCTACTTGTTTGATGTACACTGATATTTGATGTTTCTTAACTGCAAGTTTTAGAAGGCTGGAAGCTTAGGACATGGCTGTCTCCTCTGTTGCGAGGTTCTTCCCATGCTCTTGATCTTGCATTTCGACCCTTGATGGCCGCGGTGCGATGGTTTAGGTGAGCATCTTCTTGTCTCCTGGATGTGTTGTGTGAGCCGATGATGTAACGCCATTGGTTGATTGAATGGTGTACTTGTTATGCTCAATCTTGTTGTGTTGTGTATGAGTATCGATAGTGAAGATGATGTAGTTATTTATACATGCCTAAATCCTCTTTTTTATGTTTTAATTATTATCTACTCCCTCCGTTCCATATTAGATGAATCCCACATAGATGTATCTAGACACATTTTAGTGCTAGGTACATCTACTTGAGAGTCATCTAATATAGAACGGAGGGAGTATGTGTGCATCAATATAGTGAAGCATAATTTTAGTATCTATGCATGCGTAAACCCTCTGTTTTGTGTTTGAATGGTTATCCATGTTTGTGTGTGTGTGTGCAGTAGCTAGTTGTTATAGTGAAGGTGATGAAAACATGTGTTGCAATTGTTAGAATTGAGTTGGTGCGTATGCTCACTAGTTAAGTTGTACGTAGGTGTGTAGACACAGCGTCTGCGGTGTGTTTGTGCAGAATAATATTTTGTCACTAGATGTATTGTTTTTATATTTACCCAAGCTTGGTCTGGTGCAGGCTCTGCCTGGGGTTGCGGTTCTTCCTTGATGCCGACATTTGCAAGGAGGCTGCTGACGCTCTCGGGTCCGCAAGCGCTGGATTCCTTGCTCCCGCCGTGTGTATGAAATATAGGAGGATTGTTTTGAGTTGCAATCTCAGAAGTGGCATGTGTATGCCAAAGCTTCATCTTTGTGTGGTCTTGCAGTGTGGTGATGAGCATGTGTGAATGTAGGTTGTGTGGCCTCGTGTGGCTGGTATGGACGACTAGTACGGGCGGCCTATGGATGCGTCGCGGTTTACTCTGGCCTGGTTTGTGTCTATTTGACCTCATCCAAACGTACGGGATGAAGAAATTATCTTATACCGTGATCTCTTGTTAGGCTGAGCAATGGCCTGGCCGTCCGTCTTATACCGTGAACATTACCGAGCAGCAACGAAATGAAAACGAGATTACCACCGTCGAGGTAGGTAGCGGCAGAAACGAAAATGAGTAGTGCCATGTCAGGATTCCCGCCCTGAAAATCCAAACTTTTCACCCTCCATGCATACTATAAATATAAAAGTGTGACTTGAAGTCTGACTAGGTTTCGCTAGTCATCAGTTGCGGGATTTGATCGGGGGCGCGTGTGTTGTGGTTTAGTTGGCGGGCGTACGTGCACCCATTAGAGAGGGGTGCGACGTGTGAGAAAAAAGAAAAAAAAAAGAGCAGCTTAGCTTGGGCAGGCGTATCGTTGATGGAGACTAATTTGTTCTTAGTGAGCTGACGAGATTTTATCGATACTTGCGTGCAGAGCCGTCGCGAGCGGATCGGCGAGCGGCTGCGAGTCCTGCAGGAGTACCCGGCACAACATCATCCTTGGCATTGCCCGTGGGCTGCTCTACCTCCATGAGGATTCGCTACTCAAGGTCGTCCACCGGGACCTCAAGCCCAGCAACGTGCTCCTGGACGACAAGATGAACCCCAAGATCTCCGACTTCGGCCTGGCAACGGGGTCAGCACGGGACGCGTCGTCGGAACCTAGTACATATTTACCAAGCACAAGCTACTACTATTTGTGTTGTAGATTACGGCTGATTATGTCTACTCACCACAGGTTGAAATTCTCGATGCAGTGGAGACATGGCGCCGGAGTTCGTGATGGACAGCGTCTTCTCGGTGAAGTCAGACGTGTTCAGCTTCGGGGTCCTCCTGCTAGAGATCCTGAGCGGGCAGCGGAACGGCATAGTGTACCTTCAGGAGCACGACCAATCCCTCATCCAAACGTACAGATCTTTTAAAACTCTGATCGACCAACTTAATAAAATTATGTTCGAATGCTTCATCTCGTAAGACCAGAATTAAAGCTAATGATTTTTTTTTTTGGACAGGCATGGACGTTGTGGAGTGAAGATAAGGCCGCCGATTTCATGGACGTCGCTCTTGGGCAATCATACTCGGCCGATGAGGCGTGGCGTTGCTTACAAGTCGGCCTCCTCTGCGTCCAAGACGACCCTGATGGTCGGCCGGCCATGTCCAGCGTCCTGCTCATGCTCGTCAGTGACCATACACTAGTGGAAACAACCCCTTTCGTCCAGGGGGCCAGGGGGCATCTGTCCCGGTTGCACAAAAACCCGGGACCAATGATATGCATTGGTCCCGGTTCGGTTGCCCCATGCAGCAGAAACCACCTGGGGGCATTTGTCCCGGTTCATGGGGAGACATTGGTCCCGGTTTGTGGCACGACCCGGGACCAATACCTAGCCACGGGCCACGTGGCACGCGCATGGGCATTGGTCCCGGTTTGTGGCACGACCCGGGACCAATACCTAGCCACAGGCCAATAAATAGTCTTTTTATCCACCCATTCAACCAATTTCCAAACGCATTTGTAATATTGGTTGAAGATATTTTCTCTTCAAAATCAGAAATACAAGCTAAACCTAAGTAGAAGACCTCTGCTGGTGGTAGAAGAAGCTGCGCTTAATGTCCGGCCACGATATTCGTCTCCGTTGCACAACTCTCAACAAAAAGCAGCATTCACATTAGGCGGCTGCGTTAATGTCCAACCACTCTCTATCCTCCTCTTTTTGAAGGTCGATCGCCCACACATTTCAGAAACGAAGCGCCAGTCCATCTTCCTATTGCAGTTCCGCGACTCGCACATGCCGGCGGCCACATGCGGTCAGGCATCGACACCGCAAAGTATGCATTCACATTAGGAGGGGGACATGCATTTCGATAGATAAACAAGGCACAATACACATAATGGCAAGATTGGATCTAAATCTAAACGGAGAGCATAGATCTAAATAAACAAGGCAGTACATAATGGCAAGAGTGCATCGATCTACTAGTCATACTCCTGCCTAGGCCTATAGTACATGTACTCGTAGTCGTCGTACTCGCCGCCGTCGTCGTCACTATCGTCTGACGGTGCTCTGCACTCCCTCGGAGGATCACGACTCCAGGACTGGGCCTGAGGGTAGCGCAGGCGGGGATATCGCCGGCCCTGATGTAGTTCATGACGCTCTGTAGAGTCCGGCCGGACCAC
>JAPCYS010001514.1:0-42516 GCA_028641055.1 Alopecurus myosuroides
CGAAGATGTGGATCCAGCGACTGCCGTTCCCACAGAGGGCACCAATTCGATTAGTCATCTCAACAAGTCCCTCGGATGATCCTGTAGGGTTTCGATTAAGAGAAAAAGTAGGCGCTGGTGACAATCGTCGGCTAACAGGGGGCACGATTTACCCTGGTTCGGGGCCCTCGTAGAGGTAAACCCTTACTCCTGCTCTTCTGATCTGTATTATGAATAGATTGATTACAAAGGTGTGCAAGCCGAGAGATTGGATCTTGAGCTTATGGCTATGGTGGTGGAAAATAGATTGGATCCCCCTCCCGTGGTTCTCCCAGCCTTTAAACAGAAGGCTGGTTCTCAAACCGTACCGGGATTACAAACCCTAGCTCTAGGTCGGTGGAAACTTTCCTTCTTGATCCGCAAGTTTTGCGGGTGGGCTTCCACTGGGCCTTCTAGAGCTGCGGGGTAGCGCCAAGGTCTTGGGCCTTGGACCGGGTAGGCCCACTCGACAGGTCCTGGAGTCATCCCCATGTCAACCTCCCTAAAAATAGACACTCCTCTATGGTGATTGTTAGCAGGCAGCCGAGTATTCAGTTAGCCATGGTTTGTGTAAGATGGATGGGAGGAGTGTCAAATATTTTATACCTCTGTTTATTAAAATAAAATCTCTAGGACATGAGTGATCCATGCTTCCCTATGTGAAGTGTTGGAACGCGTAGAGATAAACAAAACTTTTTTCTACGCGGTGCTTCCAAGATCTAGCCTAGGTAGAAGGCCACGATGATTACCACTAGACGCACGGTTGCGGATTATCGATGAAGCGCGTCGGGGCAGTGCAGTCCCACGATCCGATCCAGCCGATCCTCGAAGTGCTGAACGTACAGCGCCTCTGCCGGTATCCACACGTACGAGGAGGAGCTCCGACGCCAGACTGCTAGGTCTGGTGCGACGGCTGGACTGAGTGGGGCTAGGGTTCCCAACACATGGGAGTGGACTAACGTGCCCGCTGGGCAACCTACGCCCCTCTTTATATAGCGAATGGTAGTGGGCTTCACAACACTTGTGGCCCATTCCCTCTGTGAGTCCTACTCACAAACTCAGTCCATTTCCGGTTCGGGTCCAACCCGACCAATACTTGCTCCCGCTCTTAAGTGTGCGATCCTGCAGGCTCATGGCGACTTGGACACGATTGGAGTCCAACTCCTAATCGATCAATCGGTAGCGGCTCCTAGAAACGTGCCGACTCCCAAGTCCCATTGAGTCATGACGACATACCTTTCAATGTGATATTCATCTTAGTCCCTTTTGCATCACGATATACCTTGTCGAACTATAGGCGATGTATCGTCATCCCTTTAATAGTTCAAATCTCTTCTCGATCCGTGATATGTGATTCATCTGACTAACTCTTAGTCAACAGACACAGTTAACACTTAACTGAGTCGCGCATGGCCATGCTTCCTGAATCATATCACTCGAGAGGGCCCAGAGAATATCTCTCCATTCGGAGGGGCAAAATCCCATCTTGATTATCCACATCACGCAACTTGCTTCTCATTCGACCTGAACTCTGTCTTTATAGTTGCCTTGTCACTGAACAAGGTTTGACAGAACCTAAGTCGGTGATCCACAACTCGGATTGTGCAACAACCTCAGGTTTAAGGATTACATTGATTGAGACATGCAAATGACGATTTGCTCGTTGCATCTCAATATGGGTCAGTCCGACTTGCTAAACTCTTTAGCCAAGTCTGTGATCGTTGGAATGGCATCACCATGCCCATGAGAAGTGGAACCATGTCATCAGCCAACACACATTAGTCTAGGGTGTGTGTCCAGCACAACCTTAATGACCAAGGACAATCTAGTATGAACAACATGAATATATAGTTCCACAATCGAATCACATATTCAATGACATATATCAGATGTTCAAAACAAGGACAACTTAATAACTTTATGAATACATTGGGAATTGTATCATCCATGATTGCATCTAGGGCATATTCCCAACATGAAGGGCTTTCTTTTATTTTTATGTTGAGTCTCCATCTTCTAAGTTTATACATGGTTGAGAGAGCATAGTTGCCATTCTGAGTTAATGTGCATTTGTCCCAGAAACATTATTATTGATTCATGATGTGTTATTGTTTGCTCTCAAATTATTTGTTCTAGTCTTCCTCATAAACTTTGAAGGTGTCCTGACATTTATATTTCCCCACTCTTAAGGACTAGCGAAATATCACTTTGCCATGCTTTCTCTATACTTCAAACAAACCTATAACTTTCAATGCAATGTTATTCATGATATTTATTTGTTTACTCCTCATAATAACACAAATTCTCTTTACTATTTTTACCCCTGATCAAGTTTTATTTATCATGCTCATGCTTAAGTTCTATCGCAGCTTACATACGCTTTTAAATTATTGATGATAAAATACATGTGGTAGCATGTCACCTCAGAAATTATGTGTTTTTTTTACCGTTTACCTATTCGAGGACGAGTAGGAACTAAGATTGGGATGTTGATACATCAACGTATCCTTAATTCTGATGTTCGTTGTTTTCAGTTATTTCCCACATGTTTGTTATACCCTTTATGTCATTTTTATCGATTTTAGGGACGAACCTATTAACAAGATGCCACAGAGTCAGCTCCCTGTTATGCTGTTTTTAGTTTCAGAAAAGTTGTTCTAGAAATATTCTTGGAATTGGAAAAAATTCGAAGTTCGGAAGTCATAGAATTCCCGAAAGGTTCCACGGAGTCCCGAAGAGACCTAGAGAGGAGCCAAGGGGAGCCACACCATAGGGCGGCGCGCCCCCAGGCCGCACCTGGGGTGGTCTTCCCCCAGGTGTCCTCTGCCATCGCCCTTTCGCCTATATAATCCCCCCGACATATCAACCCTAGAAGTATACCACTTTTTTCCGAGAAACACCCGAGTCCGCCGTCATCGTCATCCCGAGATCGGGAGGGTTCTGGAGTTCTCCCTGTCACCCTGCCGGGAGGGGAATTCATCACCGGAGGGTCTACACCATGCCCCTCCGAAGTGATGCGTGAGTAGTTCATCAATGGACTACGGGTCCATACAGTAGCTTGATGGTTGTCTCCTCCACTTTATACCTCATGTCTAGATCTTGTGAGCTTCCTCACATGACCGATCATCTTTATGTAATGCTACATGTTTGTTTGATGGAATCCAATGAATTGAATGCAATATCTTTTGATTATCAATCTATCATGTTATCTTCATGCATATGTTATTTATGATCTTGCATGCTCTCCGTTATTAGTAGGTTCTCTAGCCAAGTAAATGCTAGTAACTCAAGAGGGAGTATTTATGCGATAGTTTGGTTCATGCCTCCTTTGCATCTGTGCTCGAGTGACAGAAACGTGACAGATGGAGGATGTGTTGTTGCCATTAGGGAGAAAACAACAATGCTTTGTCTAAGGATGATTCTATTGTTTTACATTACACACTTTTCTTACTGCAATTATTTTTTTTGCAACTTAATATCCAACGTTTGTTCAGATGATATTCAGAGGGTGGATTATTAGTCATAGATGCAGTTGGATGACGGTCTATGTATCTTGTTGTAATGCCCACATGAATCACATAGCAATCTTTATGTCATGCATACACTATGATGCAGCCTTCATTTCTGCCAATTGCCCAACTGTAATTTGTTCACCCACACATGTTATTTATCTTTCACGGAGAGACACCAGTAGTGAACTGTGGACCCCAGTCCATTTTCCTCATATCGATAAATACACACACTGCTTCCACTGTTTTCACACTGCTGCTATTGTTTTCATACTTCTCATACTGTTTTCCACACCATACGTTTTAATCTCTTTGTTTTCAGCAAGACCGGTGAGATTGACAACCTCACTGCTTCGTTGGGGCAAAGTGATTTAATTGTGTTGTAGGTTCGACGTTACTGCTGAACCGGTAGTGCGCCCTGCCATCTCAGCTGCATCAACCTTCTGAAGTTACTCCTTCCTCCTACTGGTCGATTCAACCTTGGTTTCTTTTTCGAGGGAAAACTTGCCGCTGCACTCTTCACAACCTTTCTCTTGGGGTTTACCAACGTCATCCATCATATGGCAGTTTGAATAACAAAAACCAACTTTTCCCTCAAGGAAGTTTGATCGAGGATGTGTACTTGACACAGTCCGAGAGTTTTGTAGAATTCAAAAGGTTGTTGGAAAGATATGCACACTTAAATGGTTGAAGTGAGCATAACGAAATTGGAATCTTTACCTTAATGAAGTTATCAAAAGAGATTTATCCATCATGAACGATAAATATGCTTGTAGAGTTACAAGAAATTAAATGGGAGCGCTAAGGCATATTTATAATGCTTTATATGACATATGGTCGATTGGAAAATATGTATTTTCAATTAACACAGTTAACATTTTCATATTGATGAAAAGTCTTAGGAGATTTGGGCATCAATATCTATAAGAGATGGATTGAATCGTCTGATATGGTTGAGCCAAATTACATAGATGAATTATTGAAGTAAGTCAAATATCGAAATGACAAGAAGGAGTTCTTGCCATATGGAATTGAGCAATTCAAGTGTTTTGACACACGATGAGTATAATTGAAATTGAGATTTCTAAGTCATGTGTTCCATGCTATGTGCACAACCAGATGAGTCATGTGCTATAGAATGTTATAGCAGGATAATTCATATGATGATTAGACAACAGTGGAAGAGATCCTTATGCCATTTTAGAAATGCTAAGGATATGTTTTCCTATAATGACAAAATATTCATTGTAATATGTTACAGTAATAGTCTTGTCATCTATTCAAATAATTTTATCTCAATTAAAATATGTGATGAAGGGTAGTACAATAGGATGGAAGAAAGTTCCATGCTGTATTTGAATGAGTTTCAAAATTAAAATATTGTGACGGGTACTACCTCAAAGGCTAAGTATTGTTGTGTTGACAACAAAATAATAGGAGTATTTTGTGTCAAAGAGTTCTGTATTGAACTTGGTGAATTTCCAAGGATTGACACTGAAGCTACATTTTCACAATGTTAGTAACATTAGTTTAAGCTGAGGAATTAAGGTCTCACCGGTTGATCAAATATATAATGTCATCTCATTAGAGAAAGTGATGCGTGTAGATGCAAAGAACATGCAAAACATGTCAGATCTTTTGAGGATGTTTACCATTTTAAGCATGGTAATAACACTGGAACGCCATATGTGCTAAGTTTCTATAAAAATTATTGACTCTAGTGCAAGTGGGACACTAAAGGGAATATGCCCGAGAGGCAATAAGAAAGTGATCATTATCTTATTTCTTGTTTATGATAAATTTTTATTTCTCATGCAAGAATTGTATTAACCGGAAACGTTGATACATGTGTGTTTAATAAACAAACAATGGTTCCTAGTAAAACCTCTCTTTTAACTATCTCGTTATTAATAGATGATCAAGGTTTTCTGATCACGAACATTGGATGTTGTTAATAAAGGGGTCATGTCATTAGAAGAATGATGTGATGAACAGACCCAAATTAAGTATAACAATACGATCAAGTAATTAGTTTTATATTGTTATATCTTGCATTCGAAGTAACTTATTCCTTAGACCATGAGATCATATCAATCATTAAAGGGTGCTTTGATGTCATCAAACGTCACACTGTAAACAGGGTGACTATAAAGGTGACGTTGGGTATTCGGAAAGTATTAGTTGAGCCTCATGGATCAAGAGTGGGATTTGTCCATCCAAATGACGAATAGATATACTCTGGACCCTCTCAGTTATATCACATCGACACCGGTTGCAAGCACGTGACTAGGTCACAAGGATGTCATATCACGGAACGAGTAAAAGAGTACTTGTCGGTAACGAGATCGAACAAGGTATGCTTGATACCAATGATCAGATATCGTACAAGTAAAATATCGCGAGACAAAAGGAATTAGTTACGACGTTGATGGTTCACACGATCATGAGATTCATCGTTGAATATATAGGAGTCATCATGGATCTCCAGATCCCTCTATTGATTATTGATTGAAGAGGTGTCTCGATCATGTATGTTATTCGCGAATCGTAGGGTGACACACTTAAGGTTCGATGACGCATTTGAGAGGATACGGAATATCGGAGAATAGTTTTGGACAACACCGGAATTGGTTCAGGTAAATTTGAAATAGTTCAAGGGGTTTTCCATCGATGGTTGTTTAATAGAATTAACAAATGATTCGAGGTGCTATATGCAAATGTTTGTTAATAGAATTAACAAAATGCTAAAATAAAGAAATAAAAAATGTTTTTATTTATTTATTAAAGAAAAACCTTTGAGATTTTTGAGTGGAGTTTAAGTGGAGGATGAGTGGGTGTGAGTGGAGAGTCCACTCACATGACGAGGGAAGAGGTGGGGGCACCACCATGGGCTGGCTGCACCCTCTTGGGCTGCCTCCCCCCTCCCATAAAAAAGAAGGGTGAAAGCTCCCTCCTCCACACACTTGGTCGTCTCCACCTCCCTCCTCCCGCTGCTCCACCTCATGTTCATGCGCTTGGCGAAGCCCTGAACAAAGTTTTCTCCACCACACCACCCGTCGTGCTGCTGGAGTTCCGAGGGATCCTCTACTTCCGATGCCCTGCTGGATCGAGGGAACTGAGGTCGTCATCAAGCCGTACGTGTGACCGATCATGGAGGCACTGCTGGATTGCGGTGCACATCTTCTCGGTCTTGAGATCGGTGTGAGTACGACTACGCCAACAACGAGATTCGATCTCGTAACGTTTAGAGTCTTCGAGGGTATGTTTTCTTAAGACTCTTTCTCCATGTTGCCTTTCATCTCCTAGATTAGATCTTGGCCCTTCGGGTTATCTCGCATAGGAATTTTTATTTTCTATGCAACGTACCCTTCAGGAGCGACACATCGGCGACCTCTGATGGTCGACCGACGTCCATGGCCATGAATCAGCCCTTCAAGCTGGAGAGATTGTCCCGTCATCGCTACCTCCGTTTGGAAGCCCTCTGAAAGACTGCTGAGGACGTTGCCGGGACTGAGACAAGTGGTTTTGTCCCCGTCGAGATTCATGGCTGCAGCGTGCTGGTCTCTGTGCTCCACGGTGGAGAAGGAGGACTTGATTGCGCTCCCATTTTTAGGGAGGGTCTTCCTTACCAATGCCAAGGACCTATATGTAATTTTCCTATTTTATGGGTTTTTTGTAATACTTTATACCCATCGTTATCTATAAAGATGGTCTCCCTGTTTCAAAAAAAAAAATCCAAACCGGGATCCAAACCCGAAGCCGACAGTTTAAAAAATGACATACACCCACCCTTTTGATCTTACTAGATACACATTTTGAAAAGGAAATTCAATCATCCATCCACGCTAGGAATAAAATCATGTACACGCGTCTCCGGCTCACAGCCTAGCACATTGGCTGTCTAGAACTCGGTGTAGAGCAACCTCGAACTTGGCGAGAGTCGCCGCCTCCAAGGAGAGGAGCACCCGCGCGCCGCCGGCAGGTGCAGCCAATAGGTACACCCACCCGCCGCGCACGGCCTCTGCCCGCGTGGATACGCGCGGCTTCCCCCACCCAAAATCGGTGTCGTACATGGGCACGTGGAACCAGCTGTTCATCCTCACCTCCGTCTCCGGCAGGTTCCCTCGATCCTCCGCAGTCCTCTCCGTTGCAGAGGTGATCTCGAAGTAGTCCATGGCCGATCTCAGTACCTCCTCGTCGTTGAGCCGCTCCGTCGTGGCCTTGACCCGGCCCGCGACGGAGGCCAGCGCCCCCGACACCACGTCGTTGACGGACGCGGTGGCGAATACGTTGACAACCCCGTTGCCGAAGTAGCCGTCCGGTAGCGGCGGCGTGAGGCGGCGCCTGATGTCCACCGGGAAGCTCATGCGCGTGGTGGAGCCCGGGTCTAGGCCGCGGGCGATGCACACGCACCGCCAGGCGAGGGCGCTCACGGCGCAGAATGTGCTGGCGCCGCCGCAGTGGCGCTTGAGGGCGCGTAGCTGGGCGCCGGAGATGGTGAATGTTGAATAAACCTAGCCTAGTCGTGTTAGTCTGTCAGGTAGTCGTTAGGTGTAACGAGTTTTACTTTCATCAAGGCTTAGCCGTTTTCTGTTGGGATTGGACGCGGTCTGTGCGCCATCCTCCAAGATTGTAGGAACGCCTCGACACCACGATCGGTCATGGGATGGCATGATCAGGTAGGACCGTGGCGATCGGTACGGCATCAGTTGCTTTCATCTTTCAGTTATAAAGAGTAAACAGAAAAGCAGCAGTAAGTGCGCTGCACAAAATCTCTCTCGTGTTCTAGCCTTAACACTCAGTCTGTTAGAGGTTCAGTAAATTCAGAGCAGATTAGCAATCGTGCTGACAATTGGTATCAAGAGCCATGTCAAAAACACCGGCGTCGGAGAAGGAGAAGGCGGGGAAGGCTGCGGCCAGCGGGAAGTCTGGGTCGCCGTCAAGCCTGCGCGTCGCGTCGCGCTCCCCTACTCCACAGCGAGGCCGCAGCCTCACTCGACGCGGCGGTGGTGAGATTGTCGTCCGTGAGCGCATCGTGAGGGAGAGCGGCGCCTCTGCCCAATACCCGATCCTCACTCGCTCCAACTATCCGGAGTGGGCAATGGTGATGCGCGTCCAGCTGCAGGCGGCACACCTCTGGGACGTCATCGAGCACGGCGCAGACGACGCCACCGATGACCGCGCGGCACTGGCCGCGCTGCTGCGCGCTGTGCCGCCCGAACTGGTGCGCACCATGGCGTCCAAGGACTGCGCCAAGATGGCGTGGGACACACTCAAGACCATGCGCCTCGGATCCGAGAGGGTCCGCGAGGCGAAGGCACAGACTCGCCGTCGAGAGTTTGAGGAGATGCGTTTCAAGCCTGGTGAGTCAATCGAAGCATTCTCGATTCGGCTAACCTCAACTGTCACGGATCTCGAGCTTCTAGGCGATCCCGTGGAGGAGTACAAGGCCGTGATGAAGTTCATGCGAGTCGTCCCGAAGAAATTCCGCATGATGGTGATGGCGATCGAGCAGACGGTCGACCTGAGAACCCTCACCATTGAGGATCTCTGTGGGCGACTGACCACCGCCGAGGAGGGCTACGACCTCGACGACGCCGCTGATGGCGTCGGGCAAATTCTGCTCACCGAGGACGAGTGGCGCGCCCGGCAGAAACGCCACAGCGGCGACGGCTCGAGTGGATCGGGATCAAACAACCCCGATCGCAAGCAGAACAAGAGCCGCGGCGGCGGTGGCGGGAACAAGGATGGCACGCGCAGCAGCGGTGGCCCATCCAAGGACGACAAGTGTCGTTATTGCGGCAGGAAGGGCCACTGGGCCAAGGAGTGTCGCAAGAAGAAGAGGGAAGAAGAAGCCCAGGCACATCTGGTGCAGGAGGATGATGATCCTGATCCTGCCTTGCACATGGCGGTGTGCGTGGCGGAAGCGGACACGGTGGAATCCCCTCAAGAACTGCGTGTCTTCCTCAACGAGGAACGCGCACGCGTGGAGTTTCGCCGGAACGCGGACGACGTCGACGTTGTGTGGTTCCTGGACACAGGGGCTTCAAACCACATGACAGGCGACATGGGGGCGTTCGCAGAGCTGAACAAGAAGGTCTCCGGGACTGTCAAGTTCGGAGATGGCTCCCTCGTCGACATACATGGGCGGGGCACCGTGCTCTTCGACGCTGGGGGTGGGCGTCACCGTGCACTGTCAAATGTGTACTGGATCCCACGCCTCAGAAGCAACGTGGTGAGCATAGGGCAGCTCGATGAGATCGGGTGCCCTACTCATGTTGAAGATGGGTTCATGACGGTGCGTGATCGAGTCAAGGAGGTGATCGTCAGGGTGCCACGGGCTCCCAACCGCCTGTACCCAGCACGTCTTCAGCTCGTGAAACCAGTGTGTCTCCTAGCACATACTGACGACGCAGCCTGGTTGTGGCACTCCAGATTCGGCCACCAGCACTTCCAGGGGCTCGAGCGCCTATCCAGCCAAGGCATGGTGCATGGACTGCCACGCATCGTTCACCCAGAGCAACTGTGCGACGCCTGCCTGGCAGGGAAGCAAAAGCGCACTCCATTCCCTCAGGTGGCGCGCTTCAGAGCAAAGGACCCACTCGAGCTCGTGCACGGCGACATCTGCGGCCCCATATCGCCACCGACCCCTGGTGGCAAGCGGTATTTCCTTCTGCTCGTTGACGATCACAGTCGATTCATGTGGGTGGTGCTGCTCAGCAACAAGGATGACGCCGCGGATGCACTGCGTCGCTTCACGGCAGGAGCTGAAATGGAGTCTGGGCACCGTCTGCGCACTCTGCGCACGGACCGAGGCGGAGAATTCACCTCGAAGGACTTCAGTGATTTCTGCGCTGATCGAGGGACTGCACGCCACCTGACAGCTCCGTACTCGCCCCAGCAGAATGGGGTAGTGGAGAGGCGTAATCAGACGGTGGTGAGCATGGTCAGGAGCATGCTCAAGGCGATGAGCGTGCCGGCGGCGTTCTGGGGCGAGGCGGTACTGACTGCAGTATTCGTCTTAAATCGCTCCTACACACGAGCAGTTGAAGGACGCACGCCGTTTGAAGCTTGGAGTGGTCGCAAGCCCGACGTGCATTTTCTGCGTGTTTTCGGATGCAAAGCACACGCGAAGATCACACGTCCTCATCTGAAGAAACTCGAAGACCGCAGCACCCCGGTGGTGTTCCTTGGTTACGAGCCTGGAGGCAAAGCATATCGATGCTACGATCCCGTGGCACAGCGCGTGATCGTCTCGCGCGACGTGGTGTTCGACGAAGGACAAGCATGGCCGTGGGCGGCCAGCGGCGACGCGGATGGTGGGAGCGAGTTCACGGTGGAGTATACTGTGTACGGGGGAGCTACGCACCTGCCCGACACATCGACGCCCACGCCCAGCTCGCCAGCTGCAGGAGGCAGTACTCCATCACCACTCGTTTCACGTGGAGAGCAGACTCCACCCGGAACCACTACATCGCCACCTGTGTTCGTCTCGCCACCGGCCACCTACGACGACATGCTTGACGCTGAGGACGAAGCAGATGGCACGCATCGTTTCCGTCTGGTTCGAGACCTGCTCGGCAAGGGCCGAGATCCCCCAGGCCAAGCCGAGCGTCTCCTGATGGCAGAGGAACCAAACACGTTCGCGGAGGCTGAGGGATATGCTCCGTGGCGCCGTGCAATGCTGGATGAGATGGCCTGCATAGAGGAGAACCAGACATGGTCTCTGACGCTCCTCCCCACTGGACACAAACCCATTGGTCTCAAGTGGGTGTACAAGCTCAAGCGAGACGCCGACGGCAAGGTGATCAAGCACAAGGCACGTCTCGTAGCGAAGGGCTACGTTCAGCAAGAAGGGATAGACTTTGATGAGGTATATGCCCCTGTCGCCCGTCTTGATTCTGTTCGGATGCTTGTCGCTCTCGCTGCCAAGTTTCAGTGGAAATTGCATCACCTCGACGTCAAGTCGGCGTTCCTCAACGGAGAGCTCGCCGAGGAGGTGTACGTGGCCCAACCTGCTGGTTTTGTGAAGAAAGGGGAAGAGCACAAGGTCCTGCGCCTCCACAAGGCCTTGTACGGGCTGCGACAGGCACCCCGCGCGTGGAATCAGAAGCTGGACTCCACCCTCCTGTCACTCGGCTTCACAAGCAGCGCGTCAGAACATTCAGTATACACGCGTGGAAAGGGAGCCAACCGCCTGCTACTGGGAATTTACGTCGATGATCTGATCGTGACTGGTGCAGACAACATTGAGGTGAATCGTTTCAAGCAGGAGATGATGGAGCGCTTCAGAATGAGTGATCTCGGGCTTCTCAGCTACTATCTGGGCATAGAAGTGAAGCAAACAGAAGACGGGATCACACTGTCACAGACAGCTTATGCCAACAAGCTGCTGGACAAGGCAGGGCTATCGGAGTGCAATTCTGTGGCCGTGCCAATGGAGCCACGGACGAAGCTCAGCAAGCAAAGCAAGCATCCACCAACGGATGCAAGTTTCTATCGGAGCATCGTCGGGAGCCTGCGTTACCTTGTCCACACCAGACCTGACATAACATTTGCCGTGGGCTATGTTAGTCGTTTTCTGCAGGCACCCACAACGGAGCACCTCGCTGCAGTCAAGCATTTGCTGCGGTACATCGCAGGGACACGCTCGTATGGGTGCAGATACACACAGGGAGGAGGACTGCAGCTGGAAGGATTCAGTGACTCTGATCTAGCAGGCGACGTCGACGATCGGAAGAGCACATCTGGGATGCTGTACAACCTGGGAAGCTGCCCGATTTCATGGCAGTCACAGAAGCAAAAGGTGGTTGCTCTCTCCTCTTGTGAGGCCGAGTATATGGCGGCCTCAACTGCAGCATGTCATGGAATCTGGTTGGTCAGGCTTCTGTCCGAACTGACCGAGGAGGAAGAAGCAGCTCCAGCAACTGTCTTCGTGGACAACAAATCCGCGATACAGCTGAGCAAGAACCCTGTCTTTCATGACCGAAGCAAGCACATCGAAGTAAGGTATCACTTCATCCGCGAGAGCATAGAGCAAGGGAAGATTGCCATTGAGTATATCCGAACTGAAGATCAGCTCGCGGACATCCTGACAAAACCTCTCGGGCGCGTCAAGTTTCAGGACCTGCGAGCCCGCATTGGTGTTGTCAAAGTTCAGTAATAATCCTCGGCTAGTCTTAGGGGGAGAATGTTGAATAAACCTAGCCTAGTCGTGTTAGTCTGTCAGGTAGTCGTTAGGTGTAACGAGTTTTACTTTCATCAAGGCTTAGCCGTTTTCTGTTGGGATTGGACGCGGTCTGTGCGCCATCCTCCAAGATTGTAGGAACGCCTCGACACCACGATCGGTCATGGGATGGCATGATCAGGTAGGACCGTGGCGATCGGTACGGCATCAGTTGCTTTCATCTTTCAGTTATAAAGAGTAAACAGAAAAGCAGCAGTAAGTGCGCTGCACAAAATCTCTCTCGTGTTCTAGCCTTAACACTCAGTCTGTTAGAGGTTCAGTAAATTCAGAGCAGATTAGCAATCGTGCTGACAGTGAAGACCTGGGTTGCCAGGACGGACGTCGTCCCGGGAGGAGTGGAGCGCATGGTGAGGCTGCTGCAGAACATGGGGATGGTTTCCGGGTGGACGATGGGTGGGGAACGTGCGCGCATAAGGGCACGGTCGTGGCACGGGGGCGCCTCTACCACGGCGCCTTCGCCGTCCCTGCAGTAGCTCGCCCAGGTCCGGGTGAAATGGAACATGCTGGAGCCGTCCACGACGGCGTGGTGCACCGCCGTTCCGAAGACCACGCCGCCACACCTCAAGAACGTCACCTGCATCACATGTATGGTACACCGTACCGTACACCATCAATCGACCATGCACGTACATGAAGCTCTACTATATTCCAGTCCGAAGTACCTGTATGGCCAACATAACGGAGGACGGTTGAACGCGAGGAGCGAAGAGCTTCGTAAGCTCCGGCGACGGCGAGGGTCCTGAACTCGTTGACGGTGTCGGAGTGGGCGACGACGAAGAGCGCGCCCTCCGCGTTGCAGTTGACCTCTACGCGACCTTGGGAGTCCACGCCGAGACGGCCGGCGAGAGGGTAGAAGGACACCAGCGCCTTCGCCATGGACTTCTTGAGCCTGGCCACGTCGAAGAAGCCGGCGACGTCGTCGCTAGCAGCGCCATAGACGTGGACCAGCGGGGTATGGCCTCTGTTAGCCAGCACCAGGTCGAGCGGGGAGAGCCAGAGCCCTCCCCGCGGCGTCTCATCGCTGGGCACGACGAGGCAGGACTCAACCACCCGTAGCGTCGCTGGTACCGAATTCATCGTTGCTTCGTTTCTGTGTCGAGAAATGCCGTCGTGCAGGTGATGCGTGTAGCTAAACTAAGAAGATGCAGTAGTTGCAAGATACAGGGCATGATAGCTAAACTAAGAATACAGGACAATGAAACAGCTTGGCCTTGTTATTATTCGAGTTGCTCTCTTGGCATGATAGTAAGGCCTGCATTTTTTTTTGTTTCGCATACCTTATCCGCCACTTATATATGTTTGGGTAGGTTCTCATCAATTACTAAATTTTTCTGCCACGAGGCAAGCGTGATATAGCGATGCCCGCCACCCTTTGATTTTTTTTCGCAGATGACTCACCTACCCAAGTTAGCATTATTGTATCATGCGCGAGGCAAGCGTGACAGGACAGAAACTGAATACGTACATACTAGGTCGTCTGGTCGAGTCATGATGTGTTTCCTTCTGAATTTCCATTACTTCCATATCGCATCTCGGTTACTTTTTTCAGAAACGCAAGAGCCGCTCCAACTTCAAACAAGAATACTTCCAACCAAATTTCTTGCGCATACATGAATGTATCCTGGGACCGGCAGAACCATTGCTATTACTTGCCTATACTTCAAACCAAATCCAACGTGCCTACAACAACTTTGACATCCACACGCACCAAATTTTGCTCTTTCAGTCAGGATTCAGAAGTACTCATGCCTCAGAGTTTGGATGATTAATATCAGCAACTTTGACCGACAATGTGCAAAAACTATTTAGAACCAAGTACCACTCCAAGATTTATCATGCTTTTACTTTCACATAACAACTATATACTATAAAAATACATATATTGCTGCACTAAATTTTGTACGGTCTCTTATCCAAAGCATTGTATCAATATGAAGTAAGTCATATGGTAAGCCAGAAAGGACAAAAAACATGGGGTGTAGTATGGAAACGATGGAACTATACTCAATGTTTGTCTAGACTAATTGTTTCGAGGGAACTCTTCAATCCAACACGGGGTGTATGGAAACGATGTGATCCACTCCTTCTCATTAGATAAACATTTGAAACTCGAATACTCCTTTGGGTATATGTTCCTAATTCTTCCATCTTCGAGCCATTCAAATGATATGCGAGACATGTCTTGGGATGCACTCAAGAAGACGATCTCTTTATACGGGTGAATTCCAAGTAACTTAATATCATGAACCATTGCTTTCTTGTCTTCTAAGTAAGCATGATCAACCATGTCTTTGTCTTGAACATCGTCGTCAGAGTACCATTCAAATTTCTGGTCCGCTGTTTCTTCTTTGATGTCTTCTGGAAATCTAGATGCACAGAATAGCTTGTAGTTAATATCTTCTAAGATCCATTTTGCTTGTCTACAAAACCACTGATCACACGATTCAGTGTCCACTCCATCTGACCACACGATTCATTAAGGATCCAAACTCGAAGCCAACATTTAGGGTTACTCCAGCACGTATCAAGTTCCACAAAGTACACACCCTTTTCTGATCTTGCTATGATAATTTCTGAATAGCCCTCCACTTTAAGACCCACCGGTGATTTAATTACACCGTATGTCTTGTTAGACGATGATATTCTGCGAAACCAAATTGTTGTCCACAAATTATTTTAAAAAGCAGTCATTACGTTAAATCAAACATTAAACACAGTATAAGTGCGTACCTCATAATGAAACCAGTTTCAAAGTGTACATAAAGTGCTCCACGAAAATAGGTGGCAGAGGATTCAACGTAGGCTCTTACCGCTCCAACGGTTCCCACGGCATCCCCTTGTCGGACGAAATCCTTCTCCTCCCAATAACCCAACTTAGATGAGAAAACATACATCTTGCATAGGGATGGCGGCCATTCCGATTCCTCCATCGAGGAGTCCGCCTCCTCTCCTTCATGATAGGCATCCAATGTGGGGATCTTATACACCTCATAGTGAGGTGATACCGTCGGATCGTAGACTAGATGGTTACGGTACACCACCTTCCCTGTAGCGTGCTTGGCCGGGCACGTCGGCAGAGTATTCCAGCGTCGCGTGGCAGGGTTAACCACGCAGTTATTGTAAAGTAAGAGAAGCCCGTTGCAGTGATCCCTGATATTATAGTCTCCCTCTTCCCAGGGGTCCTTATAATCATATTCACAATTGGGGCTGCCGCCGTCGGAGGGTAGAAAGGTGAGGTCGCCGCTGACCGCGCGGGCGCCAGCCGCGGAACAGGAGGGGCGGGCGAGGAATTCCGGAAACAAGTGCTCGTTGTAGTGGACGAAGAGGCCAGCGAGGGAGAGCGGAAGCAGGTCGACGCGCAGGAGGCGGCGGTCGTCGACGGTGTCGCGCCAGGCCCTGCAGACGCAGCGGCATGCGGCTAGCCAGCGCGGGGGCACGAGGCGGAGGACGTCCGCGAGCACGTCAACCGGCAGGTGCGCGGCCAGGTCCTCCAGCGACTCCTTCTGCTTGTGGTCGCCGGGAGCAGCTGTCGCGTCGGGAGGCTTCAGCGGCTGGTCCTCGTCGCCGGCCATGGCCTCACCACGAGAACGCGATCCGGGCCGGGAGCACCTTCGATTTCAAAAGCTTTGGTAATTTTCGATTTGTACCGGAGACCTTGTTTGATTTTGGGGAGGGCCGGAGGGGGGTTAATTATGGCGCCCGAGCACTACTAGATCGAGGAAGGCAGCTTCCGTCTCCAGGTCGTGTTTGGACTTCCGGTCGGCAAAGCAGTTTGGCATTTGAAAAATCGGTCTGGGCCGGCGGCCTTGGAGAAAGAAATATGTACTGTACGTCAGAAAGCGAAACACGTACGTACTATCATCAGTCCAAGACCGACGTGGTCACTCTCCTTAGGTTTTCTTTTTTCTTCGTGCGATATGAAACGCGTGGCAAAGACCAACGATTTCTTTCTAGATATGGTTGCTCTCTTCCTGCCAATTTGTCTAGCATATGGCCTCAAGAGTGATCGGCAGTCCCATGCATTACGTGCTGCTTCAAGTGTAATTAGCTCGATGGATTCTTCAGAAACTAGTCACGTTCTTTTATTACAAACAAAAAAAAGTTCTTTCGTTGGTACCAACCTATGTGTGACCAGCCTCGCTACTGTCGTTCCGTTTATTTCTTTTCCAAACAAAAAAAGCTGCTCCCCTACCAGTATTCATCAGCTTCTTGTAAACGGCCTGCCTAATTTGATAATTAATAAACCTTTCGAATTGTCCAGAAAAAAAATTAAGCTTGCCTGGGTTTGATTTTTTTTTCCCCAAATTTCTTAGCAAAAAAAGAAAAAGGAAGTATCGGGAAAACCACAATTGGGCGAAAACCTGAAAACTTCTAATCTGGGGCGTTATGATTAATTGATGGGTCAGATGACATGAGGAACTTTCCGATTTTTTCACTTAATCCCTGTCCCTTGTCCACGTTCAGGGATCTCGACTCCTCCACGATCGCTTCGCTTTCGATCTCGCGTGCGGTGCTGCCGGCCATGAACCCCAGCCCTCTGCCGGACAAGATACACTCAGATCATGTGCCGCCGGTCGGCTCTCATCCTCGAGGCCCTTGCGGGTCCATCTCGTCCCATGCAGCTGTCTCTCCCTTGAGAACATGTCCATCTGATCTCCTAAAGGGGAGAGGTACATATTTCTATGGAGTGTATGATTAAAAAACAACAAATTGGCTAAGGATATGACATACAAATAGTGAGTAGTATGGCATCCCGCCTGAAAAAGCAAACAAGAACATAAATTCTTCCCTGAAATTAATTCACCGATCCTTATAGATGCATATATAATTACAATAATATTCCAACACCTTGCGAAAGCTATCTCATACATTGCTCAAATAGACAACCTGCCACCTAGAACTCTCTCATCCAACATGGTGTGTATGGAAAAGATGTGAACCAATCTCCTTCGGTTGTCAACTCTTTGAATTGGGAATATTCTTTTGGATATATGTTTCCTAAGACTTCAATCTTCGGGCCATTCAAATGATATGCAAATCCTGTCTGGGCCGATGAACTCAAGAAGACAACCTCTTTATATGGGTGAAACCCAAGCATCTCAATCTCATAGTAATGATCTTTGTTTGATCTACATTCCATTTTATTTTCATCTATTGTGGTGTTGTCTTGTGAGTCACAATGTTCAATAACGCCTTCATTTTCAACATCATCATCACTATCAGAGTTCCACTCAGATATATTTCTAGTTGATGGTTTATTGTTATCTTCTAGAGAAGGAGAAGAACGGAAGAGTTTGTAGTTGATATCTTCTAAGATCCAGGGCGGCTTGATTTTTTGGTTGAATCGGTGGCGTGCTAGCATCGGCTTAAGGTCTTTGTCAAGCTTCAACATCCACTCCATTTGGCCACCCGATTCATTAAGGATCCAAACTTGAAGCCAATACTCGCAGAGTGCCAGGAAATACACACCCTTCTTTGATCTTGCTATCCGAGTGTCCGTATGTTTCTCCATTTTACGATACATCGGTGATCTAACCGCAGTGTACGTGTTATTAGACAATGATACTCTGCAAAGTGGAACCATTATCCAAATTATTTTTAGAAGAAACAATCGGTAAGATAAAAATCCAACCAAATAATGAATAGAGTAAGCACATACCTCATAACGAAATTGGGTGTACTATGCACATAAAGTGCTCCTCGGAAATTGACGGCTCTGGGTTCACAATAACCTTTTAGCATCTCGCTAACGGTTCCCGCGGCATTCCCTTCTCGGACAAAATTCTTTTCCTCCCAATAACCTAACTTTGAGAACAGATACAGCTTATACAGAGACGGCGGCCATTCAGAATCCTGGATCGCCTTATATTCGGGAGGTAAGTGGGGATGCTAAACACGTCGTAGTAGGGCGATACCATCGGATCGTAGACTAGGCACTTCTCGTACGGGGCGCTCCCCGTGGCGGCGTGCTCGTAGGCATGTCGGCAAACTATACCAACGTCGCGTGGCAGGGTTAACCACATAGTCACCGCTAAGCAAGAGGAGCCCGTTACAGTGACCGTTGATTTTATAGTGCCAAAACTCATCGTCCATGTCTTGGTGCCAAATAGAGCCACATTGGGGGTTGGCGGAGGGCAGCATGCTGAAGTCGCCGCTGAAGCTGGCCACGGAGGAGGAAGGACGGGCGAAGAACTCGGAAACTTGTGGTGGTAGAAGTGGATGAAGAGGCCAGCCAAGGAGAGCGGAGGAGATGGCGCGCAGGAGGCAGCGGGCACGACGTCGCGCCAGGCCCTGCAGACGCAGCGGGAGGCAGCGAGCCAGCGTGGCGGAGGATGTCGGCGAGCACATCGTCCGGCAGGTCCCCTGCCATCGCTGCACCGTGGTTGCGATCTTGGATCTGAAACCCTCGATGGATTAAGATATCTGTTAATGTGGCGATGAGATGGAGGTGTTCCGATCGGTTTTACAAAGGACGTGCTAGCTAGCGGTTTGACCGTACGTCCAGTTCAATTCCGGCCACAGAGAGTCCTCGTACGCTTGGTTTGCCCTTGTGTAGAGAATCAGAGACAACTTGTGTGTGCAATTGTTTCTTGTATAACTCCAACTGAAGCTATGAGCACGTCCCAAACTTAAATGGCTTTTTACTATTCTGAAAACATTACGGCAGGGCAGGACAACAAACCAAAACAAGACAATATACACCAATTTTTTTTACGTCACACGGGTTTATCATTCATGATCACAACAACGTACTTTAAGATGACAAGGTTTACAGACCTTATATATGATTGAAGAACGAGTGATTCTAATATTTTCAATTGAGTTCTTTTGTGGTACCCCCAAGTAAATAGGACCCGTCTATTTTCCTGTATCCAATGGCCGTGACAATTCGTACTAGTACCAAAACTGAGACAAGTACAATTCATACTAGCGAGCAAAATCCACACAGCACCAAAAATTCGCGTCAAGGGCCCCAGCCCAAAAAGCCCCACAGCCCAAAGCGCCTTCCTGCCCAGCCTCCTCTCCTTCCAGCACTCCACCGCCTCAAGCAATTCTTCTTCCCATGGCGCCTGAAGGTCGCGGCTTGGACAGTGCCAATGATGTGACGGTGGTGACATCAGGTAAGCATGCGCTTGGGCGTAAACTGGGTCGGCGCCGGCAATAGCACAGAGCGCAGCCAGAAGCAGCTGTTGCGGGGCTCGGTGGCTGTCGTCGAGTACCATGGCGACAAATGAATTCAACATTGGTGGAGCTTGTGAGTAGTCGTACTCCACTTTCTTGCAACATGAGCCATGAGCACGAACTGTTGTGTTCCTTACTCAGCAAAACAATTTATTTTTGCATCTGTAAGTTTGTATCCGTTGTTTTTATCCAAGTTCATAAACACATATACATATCAGAGGTAGACGAGCACATGCGTGTGCAAAATATGGAATGCAAATCTAAGTTTGTATATGTTGATTTGATCAATTATGCTAGCTTGTGAACATGGTTGCTTTGCGTGCTCGGACGTCGTCGTGCAGCGCCGGTGGTGGCGCGTCGCGTGCGATGTGGAGGCAAGCGGCCGTGTGCGAGCTGGACGCGGCGGCGCCTCGCTGGCTACGTCTTGCTGTGCTCGGGCGTCTTGCAGTGTCGGAACTGGGCGCATATGAGGTGGAGGCGGCGGCGTCTCGCTGGCGTGTTTCTTCTTTTAAGGGCTCGCTGGCCGTGTTCATGGTGGAGGCGGCGCGCTCGATACGGGCGTCACTCTGAGTACCGGATATGCTGGACATATACTGTACTTTTTTCTAAACTGTTACGTCTTGCTGGGCCTATTGGGCCAAATCTGCATCGTGGAGGCGGCGGCGTCTCGCTGGCGTGTGTTCTTTTTTTAAGGGCTCGCTGGCCGTGTTCATGGTGGAGGCGGCGGCGCTCCGATACGGGCGTCACTCTGAGTACCGGATATGCTGGACATATACTGTACTTTTTTCTAAACTGTTACGTCTTGCTGGGCCTATTGGGCCAAATCTGCATCGCTGAATCTCAACCGTTCACCCAATTCATACTAGTCATTGTTTAGAAGTACTAAAAGGTACTGTAAAACTTGCCATTTTGAGACCGTCCTAGACGAAGCCTTGGATGGCTCACTTGAATATTTATCGCTTCTTGCTACAAATATTACATATAAATTATAATCGAGTCGGTTGTCTAAATGAAACCGACTCGTCCTCTTATTCACCCTCACGTACGATACTATGCATCGCTCCTATATATTGATTGAATCACATAGGGATCGGGATTATTACACCTGCGAGTAGCGACCAGTCCATTGAGTTGGCCACTCCTTCCTTGCGGACAACGGTACAAGGACCGTGGCCGGTCGGGGCACCAACTCACCAAAATCGACGGTTTCATTTCGAGGATCACCACCAGTCCACCACGGCGTCGCGATGGCGGAGGACGAGCACGACCATACGTCCAAGGCCGCACGCGGCGACGACGCGGAGCAGGACCTGCTAGCGCGCCTGCCGGATGACGTTGCAGCCGAAATCCTCCTCCTCCTGCCGCACTGGCTCGCCGCCCCCGCTGCGTCTGCAAGGCCTGGCGTGACGCCGTGGACAGCTCTCGCGTCCTGCGGACCGACCTGCTCCCTTTCCCTCGCCAGCCTCTTCGTCCACTTTGAGAAACACAAGTACCCGGAATATCTCGCCCGCCCTTCCTCCATGGTTGCTGGCAACGCACGCAAGGTCAGCGGCGACCTTAGTTTCCTGCCCTCCGCCAACCCTGAATGCGGCCTTTTCTGGGAAGAAGATTTCGAACCCTCCGACATCAAGAATCACTGTAACGGGCTCCTCTTGGTTACCGACAACTATGTGGTTAACCCTGCCACGAGGCGGTGGCATACTTTGCCCATCTGCCCGTGCGAGCAACTTAGGAAGTCGTACGAAGAGTTTTTTTTAGATAAAAGGCACAATGCCCAACCTTTAATTAACAAAGCTTGACAGGTTTACACGGAATACAAATCGTACGAAGAGTTTCTAGTCTATGATCCAACGCGATCACCATATTACAAGGTGTTTAAGATCCCCACGTTGGATGATGATACTTTTGGG
Organism: Alopecurus myosuroides; assembly: GCA_028641055.1. Taxonomy (NCBI): domain Eukaryota; kingdom Viridiplantae; phylum Streptophyta; class Magnoliopsida; order Poales; family Poaceae; genus Alopecurus; species Alopecurus myosuroides. Next base: position 21,867 of record JAPCYS010001514.1, read on the forward strand.
AAGGAGGTAGAGCCCTGGATGGAGGGATGTGAATGGCCACCCTCCCTTTACAAGATGTATGTTTTCTCATCCAAGTCGGGTTGTTGGACGAGAAGTATTTCGTGCGAGAAGGGGATGCTGCAGGGACCGTCCACGAGCTACGACGAACGGGTTACAGCGATTTCAAAGCCACCTATTTTCGTGGAGCACTTTATGTGTACTGCGGAGATATTTGTTTTATGAGGTACGTACTTACTCTCATTTTGATTGGACTTGTATCTTTACCGGTCGCTTTAAACATAATTTTGGACAACGATTCGATTTTGCAGAGTATCGTTATCTAATAATACATACAGTGTGATCAAACGACCGATGAATCTTAAAGTTGAAAACTATGAGAACACTACCATAGCAAGATCGGAAAAGGGCGTGTATTTTTTGACACTCCTTGGACGCGAGTATAGGCTTCAAGTTTGGATCCTTAGTGAATCGTCTGGCAGAATGGAGTGGGTCCTGAAGCACGACAAAGACCTTGAACCCTTGCTAGCATGTCACCTGATTGACAAACAAGTCAGTGCACCGTGGATCTTAGAAGATAAACTACAACTTGTTTCGTTCTTCTCGTTCCCCAGAAAACAATAAACCACCAAGGAGAGACACATTTGAGTGGAACTCCGACGATGACGATGGTGTTAAAAACGAAGATATGGTTGACCAGTGTGGCTCCGAAGGAAACTCATATTATTATGGAGACATTGAGATACTTGGTATTCACCCATATAAAGAAGTTGTCTTCCTGAGTTCATGTGCGCGTACGGGACGGGCATATCATTTGAACGGCTCAAAAATTGAAATCATAGGAAATATATACCCAAAGGAATACGATTATTTCAAAGAGTTACCGAATGAAGGCGAGGGGTTCACATGTTTTCCATACACCCCATGTTGGATTGAAGAGTTCTAGCAAGTAGTATGTCTCACATATGAGCCTATGCATGTCACTTTTCATCTATTTTAGCGATCGTACGAGACTGCTTGCACAGGATGTTTGTATCATCTTTAGTTGTTTTTATAAGCATTGGTTAATTGATTGATTCCTAATGGAAAAGTCATTATCTTATTGTCTTATTTTCAGGTTGTGATAAGTTGTTGTTCCAAGTTTGAATTGCATGCTTCATCATAAAATTTCTTCTTTTTAATCATACTAGTAATCAAGCAAGTGCACATGCACGTTCCCTGCAATGCACAACTTCAAACTGCTAAAGAATTATTTTCCCAATCATCATGTAGCCGCCCTCCTCCATTGTTTCGGTTTTTTTCCATGGTACGAATTATTAATTAATCTATCCTGTTATAACAAACGAAAATGTAGCTGTAGAAAATAAATTTGCTATCATATATGTGTGTATCATCAGATTTGACATGATCAAAGCAGGAATAACCCAAATCCCTGAAGTAAACAGTTATGGCACCAAGGAAGGTCGCAAGTCCAAAATCATATTTATTTATGACAAGATGGTTATGTCCATTTACAACCAATGTCTTGTCATTTCGCATTTGTCAGGAAAACAAACAAATCACTCATTTACATCATCTCAAATGCCACCATGTCTCTGTGGTGTCTCACAAAGAATAAACTGAGCAGATCTAGCGTCCATGATCATCTTGACCTGAAAGGCGAAAATACAGATTCAAACAGTGTAACACAACCCATATGCAGGGGTTTCATAAAGCATTAATTGTAAAATGGAAATTGGAAAAACTGGACAAGAAATTAGAATGGCAAGGAAGTGCCTGGTTACTGGTTTAGCTGTTTAGAACCCCACTATTTTCTTTTCATCCTATAGGCTACTTTGATGGAGGCACTTCCAATTGGTATGTTCATTCTAATTTCGGAAATTCCAAAAATTGCAAAGATTCAACCATCGCGTACTAATGTCTTGGAGCTCAGTAGATTGTGTCATCAAAATTTCACTTCAGTCACCCTGATGACAAAGCTGATTGACATTCTGACTGCACTGGCATATTAACTTTACTGGTTCATTACTCATAAAAAATGTGTACATAGTTTTTTTTTTCCAGGAACGCGCGAGAATGCACGTCTTTTTTTTTATAGAAGGGGAGAAAACCAAGCAATACAACGGAACACTTACAAGGCTTAGGCAAGCCACCCGGAAAAAAGACTACTCACAAAATACCCACTACATTTCACTTAGCCGCCTCAACCATCAAGTAGTCGAGAAGCAGCTAACAGTCCTAGACTTATCCTTGAACACCCTGTTGTTCCGCTCAATCCAGATGGAGCGCAGGATCAAGAGAACCAACGCCAAACTTGGTAGCCTGCGGCTTCGGCCACCCCTGAACCACCTCAAGCCACCATTCCTGCAGCTTGGACTACGGAAGTGGGGTCAAATTAGCTTCTCAGAGCTTTGGGTGAAGTTACAGCGTCAGCTTCAGACTCAGACTCTGCACTAAATTGTGAGCACAATAGAAAGGGAAATAATGAAATCAAAGTGATAGGTAATAAATAGTTGGCCAGGAATTTTCCCCTTGCAATCTAAAAACCGAATGCTTCAGCTTATTTGGAGCCTATGGTAAAGAAATCTAGGATTATGTGATAACCAATATAAAGTTCAACATGTTTGGTCTAGCTATACCTGTAGCTGCAAAGAAGCCAACTACCAAAGATGACTTGAAGCACATTGGCGCTCAAAGCCAACAATTTCTGGTCCTCTTTCGTTTCTCCTCAAGAATCCAGCCTGACAGACCACCTGGATGCTCTAAAAACCATGTAAAACCAAGACAAACAATATTATAGAAGATATGGAGTTCATCTTTTCTTCTAAACACTCAAGAGCATATGACCCCCGTCTTTTAATAAGATCGAATTTATTGCATTTTTCAAACATTACAATGCATGCATCCGCATAATTCCCTTCACCGTCACAAATGGTATGTAGTGGATACCAGTAGCTAGACCTATGTGACTAGAAGATGGGACGAAAGATGGCGGCTTTGGCGACCACAATGAAAGTTTATTTTGCATCTTTGATCTATCTTAGGTTTTGGAGTTGATAACAACACCACTAAGCTTCTAATAGTGCGTCAAGTATTTCAGGTTAGATCAACTAGACGCCAAAAAGGTGAAGAGAATTCCAAGACAAAACCACCAAGATTGATTTGGTCCGGCGGTAGTACCGGCGTGGCAGCGGTGGTACCGCTCTGCACAACAAGCGGTAGTACCGTGACCAGTACCGCCAGAAGTACTGCCAGGAGAGAAATGCGTACTGTCTCCAGCGGTACTGAAGCGGTAGTGGCTCGGTAGTACCGTTGTACTCTTTTTAATCTTGAGCAAAACCTTGCTCAGCGGTAGTACCGCTACTGGCTGGCGGTAGTACCGCTCCCTACAGGAAACGGCAGTACCGCCCCTAGTACCGGCCCTTGTACCAATGGCTAAGTTTTGCTCTCTGTATCGCACGGTACTAGAGCGGTAGTGACCTAATACTACCGTCAGCCACTTCGAATTAATTCGAAGGTAGTGGCCAGCGGTAGTACCGGTGTGCACTCGCGGTACCGATGCAGGAGTACCACGGTACTTTAGCAGCAGTACCGCCTGCGGCCTGCGACTGGACTCTCTAGTACCGCGTGGATACCCAGGTAGCGGTAGTACCGCTGGGTCCAGCGGTAGTACCGCCCGGCACGAATTTGGGTCAGAACGGCTAGTTTGGGGAGGGGCTATAAATACCCCCATCCCCTTCTTCCCAAGAGCTAGCTCACTCCAGCATTAAAGTTAGATCTCTCTCAATCCCTCCACCCAAACTCGTTGATACTTGGAGGATTAAAGGATAAGACCCGGATCTTGTTGGAATGCGTACAGATAAACAAAAACTTTTCCTACGCGATACTTCCAAGATCTAGCCGAGGTAGAAGGCCACCAGAATTACCACTAGACGCGCATGTGCGGATTATCGATGCAGCGCGTCGGGGCAGTGCAGTCCCACGATCCGGTCCGGCCGATCCAATCCCTCAAACGTCGAAGTGCTGAACGTACAGCACCCTGCCGGTATCCACACGTACGAGGAGGAGCTCCGACGGCGGACTGCTAGGTCCGGTGCGGCGGCTGGACTGAGTGGGGCTAGGTTCCCAACGCATGGGAGAGTGGACTAACGTGCCCGCTGGGCAACCTGCGCCCCTCTTTATACAGCGTATGGTAATGGGCTTCACAACACTTGTGGCCCATTCCTCTGTGAGTCTGACTCACAAAACCAGTCCATTTCCGGTTCGGGTCCAACCCGACCAATACTTGCTCCCGCTCTTAAGTGTGCGACCCTGCAGGCTCATGGCGACTTGGACACGATTGGAGTCCAACTCCCAATCGATCAATCGGTAGCGGCTCCTAGCAGAACGTGCCGACTCCCAAGAACCATTGAGTCATGACGACATACCTTTCAATGTGATATTCATCTTAGTCCCTTTTGCCTCACGATATACCTTGTCGAGCTATAGGCGATTTATCGTTATCCCTTAAATAGCTCAACTCTCTTCTCGATCTGTGACATGTGATTCATCTGACTAACTCTTAGTCAACCGACACAGTTAACACTTAACTGAGTCGCGCATGGCCATGCTTCCTGAATCATATCACTCGAGAGGGCCCAGAGAATATCTCCATTCGGAGGGGCAAAATCCCATCTTGATTATCCACATCACGCAGCTTGCTTCTCATTCCCGAACTCTGCCTTTATAGTTGCCTTGTCACAGAACAACGTTTGACAGAAGCTAAGTCGGTGATCCACAACTCGGATTGCGACAACCTCAGGTCTAAGGATTACATTGATTGAGACATGCAAATGACGACTTGATCGTTCTCAATGTGGGTCAGTCCGACTTGCTAAACTCTTTAGTCAAGTCCGTGAACGTTACAATGGCATCACCATGCCCATGACAAATGGAACCGTGTCATCAGCCAACACTCACATTAGTCTAGGGTGTGTGTCCAGCACAACCTAAATGACCAAGGACAATCTAGTGAACAACATGAATATAGTTCCACAATCGAATCACATATTCAATGACATATATCAGATGTTCAAAACAAGGACAACTTAATAACTTTATGAATACAGTGGGAATTACATCATACATGATTGCCTCTAGGGCATTCCCAACAGTCTCCCACTTGCACTAGAGTCAATCATCCTGCATCATATGCCTAGGCATCTAATGCGCATGCCTCTCGTGTGCGCCTCATTCTTAGGCTGTGGTAGCGCCTTTGTCAACGGATCTGCAATGTTTGCATCCGTGTGTACTTTGTATAACTTGATATCACCTTGTTCGACAAACTGGCGAATGAGGTGGTACCGCATGAGTATATGTTTGTTCTTCTGGTGTTGTCTAGGTTCCTTGACTTGTGCGATAGCACCATTGTTGTCACAATATACGTCCAAAGGGTTGGACGCACCCTGAACCACACCAAGATCAATCAGGAGGTTCCTGATCCAAACAGCTTCCTTTGCCGCCTCTTAGGCAGCAATATACTCAGCCTCTGTTGTAGATGCAGACACCGTATCTTGCTTGGAACTCTTCCAGCTCACAGCCCCTCCGTTCATCACGAACACGTATCCAGATTGCGAACGAGAATCATCTGAGTCGGTGAGATAACTCGCATCCGTGTAACCCTTTACACTGAATTCCTCATCACCTCCATAAACTAGGAACATTTCCTTAGTATTTCTCAAGTACTTAAGGATGTTTTTAACCGCTGCCCAGTGGGTTTCGCCAGGGTCAGCCTGGTATCTGCTCGTAACACTTAGAGCATAGGAAACATCTGGCCTAGTACAAATCATGGCATACATGATGGATCCGATTGCCGAAGCATACGGGATCACACTCATCCGACTTCGCTCATCAGTTGTCGAAGGACACTGAGTCTTGCTAAGTTTTATGCCATGGGACATCGGTAAGAATCCCTTCTTGGTCTCTTCCATTTTGAATTTCTTCAAAACCTTGTCCAGATATGTACTCTGACTCAATCCAATGAGCCGCCCGGATCTATCTCTATAGATCCTGATTCCTAATAGTAAGTCGCCTCACCCAAATCCTTCATTGAGAAACTCCTTTCCAATGACTCTTTGGTTTCTTGCAACATCATGACATCATTTCCAATCAGCAATATGTCATCCACATATAAAATTAGAAAATTTACTTTGCTCCCACTAAACTTCTTATATAAACAAGAATCATGATCACTCTTGATGAAGCCAAACGATTTGACAACCTCATCAAAGCGAATGTTCCAACTCCGAGATGGTTGCTTCAACCCATAAATGGATTTCTGAAGTTTGCATACCTTGTCAGCATTAGCTGGATTGACAAAACCTTCGGGCTGTATCATATACACGTCCTCAGTTAAATTTCCATTAAGGAAAGCCGTCTTGACATCCATCTGCCATATCTCATAGTCGAAATAGGCTGCTATGGCTAACATGATCCGAATTGATTTAAGCATCGCTACGGGCGAGAAGGTCTCGTCGTAGTCAACTCCTTGAACTTGTCGGAACCCCTTCGCGACAAGTCGTGCTTTATAGACGGAAATATTTCCATCCATATCAATTTTCTTCTTAAAGACCCATTTGCACTCGACGGGTCTTGCACCGTCAGGCAGATCAACCAAATTCCAAACTTGGTTTTCATCCATGGACTTTAACTCGGATCTCATGGCTCCAAGCCATGACTCGGAATCAGATCCCACCATCGCTTCCGAATAAGTTGTCGGCTCATTACTGTCTAACAGTAAAACATCTCGAGCACTCTGTAATCTGGCAGACCGGCTCAGCCTCCAAGGCCATTGCCGACTCGCCCCTAGCTGGTTCCTCTCGAATTTCTTCGAGTTGTACCGTGCTCCCACTGACTTCCCGACTGAGAAACTCTTTCTCAAGGAAGACACCATTCCTAGCGATAAACACTTTGCCCTCTTCCCGGTTGTAGAAGTAGTACCCCAAGGTTTCCCTCGGATACCCCACGAAAATACACTTATCTGACTTGGGCGTGAGCTTGTCCGACTGAAGTCGCTTGACAAATACCTCACAACCCCAAATCTTAAGAAAAGACAAACTTGGCTTTTTGCCCGTCCACATCTCATGTGGTGTCTTCTCTACTGACTTTGATGGTACTCTGTTAGTGTGAAAGCTGCAGTTTCTAGACAATAACCCCAAAATGATAAAGGTAGATCTGTCCGACTCATCATTGATCGTACCATGTCCAACAAGGTCCGATTTCTCCGTTCCGATACACCGTTTCTCTGTGGTGTACCCGGAGGAGTGAGTTGAGGAACTATTCCACAACTCTTTAGATGGTCATCAAACTCATGGCTCATGTACTCGCCTCCACGGTCCGACCGTAGAAATTTTATTTTCTTGCCGAGCTGATTCTGTACCTCACTCTGGAATTCCTTGAACTTTTCAAAGGCTTCCGACTTGTGTTTTCATTAAATAGATATATCCATACCTACTCAAATCATAAGTGAAGGTAATGAAGTACTCATAACCACCTCTGGTTGTCGTGCTCATTGGACCACATACATCACTATGTATTAGTTCCAACAAGTCGGACGCCCTTTCACAACTCCTTGCAAAAGGTGTCTTGGTCATTTTGCCTAGTAGGCATGATTCGCATGTCTCGAATGACTCTAAGTCAAACGAAGTTAGAAGTCCATCATCATGGAGCTTCTTCATGCGCTTCCAACTTATATGACCAAGCCGACAGTGCCAAAAGTAAGTCATATTCAGATCATTTGGTTTCAACCTTTTAACATTTATGTTATAGACCGATTCACTATCAAGATTTAAAATAAATAACCCGTTCTGAACGGGTGCAAAGCCATGAAACATATCTTTTAAATATAAAGAACAACCATTATTCTTAATATTCGACTCATAACCTTGTCTCATCAAACATGAGGCGGAAATAATGTTTCGACTAAGCGCTGGAACATAATAAAAATTAATTAGTTCCAAAATAAATCCTGAAGGTAAATGAAGTTGCATCGTGCCGACTTCCAACGCAGCGACTCTCGCCTTGTTGCCGACCCGAATATCAACCTCTCCTCTTGCCACGCTCCTAGTTCTTACCAGTCCCTGCAACGAGTTGCATATGTGAATAACTGATCCGGTATCATATACCCAAGAACTATTAGGTGCATAAGCAAGATAAATGTCTATAACATTGCACACAAGCGTACCTGAGTTGGAAGTCACACCTCCACTCTTGGCTCTGTCAGCCAAATACTTGGTGCAGTTCCTCTTCCAGTGGCCATCTTGCTTGCAATAGAAGCAGTTGGCTCCGGCCGTAGGAGAAGGTTTAGTCTTTGAGGGAACACTCTGGACAGAGCCATGGGTGCTACCTCCTGACTTATCCTTCTTCTTCTTAGTCCAAGAACTGTTCTTGAACTTAGCCTTATTCTGCACCATCAACACTTGACTGGCGCCTTTCTTGATATCAGCCTCTGCCGTTTTGAGCATCCCATGTAATTCAGTGATACTCTTATCCATACCATGCATATGGTAGTTCGAGATGAACGGACCATATGCACTAGGAAGAGAGTTCAGAATTATATCAGTAGTGAACTCTTCGTTAATTGGGACGCCCAGCCGATCCAGAGACTGAATGTAACCAATCATCTTGATTACATGCGGACTCAGTGGATCACCATCTTTCATCTTACAGCCCAGCAAAGCTTGAGAGACTTGATATCTCTCGGTCTTTGCCTGAGCCTGGAACATACTTTTGAGACTTTCGATCATATCGTAGGCCTCAACATTCTCGAACTGCTGCTGCAAGTCCGGTTCCATGTGTGCAAGCATAAGACAGCTGATTTCCGTAGACTCATCTCTAGTCTTACGGTAGGCATTCATGACAGCGACAGTCGCATTGTCATCAGGCTCATCTGGAAGTGGAGTTTCTAGAACATGTTCTTTCTTTTCATGCTTGAGGACTATCCTCGGATTACGATACCAGTTGGTGAAATTAGTTCCATTAAGCTTATCTTTCTCTAGGATTGACCTCAACGCAAAAGTGGACAACTGAGGAAGGTTGCTAGGTGCCATTGATCTACAACAGAAAATACGCAAAAAACACTTAAGACATGTATTCATAAAAGCAGGCATATTAAACGGTTTAATACTTATGCTCCCACTAGAACCAACATCCCGATGGTTGCTAAGTGATTCAAGATCCTAAATAAGCAAGCCGACTAGTGAGCTTTAGCATCACCGCTAGCCGTCAAGTGATCTAGGTAGGCAACACCTTGCCAATCGTATCTCTATACGACTCCTGTTAGTTGGGTGACATCACATGTCCCGGCTCCCAAGCTACCTCGCCCCGAGCCCCACAACCGTTGTGATGGACTCGTCTAGATTACCAAGTGCTTCTGCTTGTAAGAGTCCGACTCGAACCCACCTAACCGGAAAGAATTGGTAGCATCTCAATTTTATGAGCCCACTACCAAGAATGTCCGACTTGTGATGGTGCAGCACTGGCGGGGCGACCGACTAGACCTTCTTTGAGGGATTAAAGAATCTACCAACTATCTAAATAGAGGTAAATAGAGACGTAACAATAACACAAATAAAGCAATTATAATGTGAAATGGTATGGCTCTCTTCATGGTGATCTCCATCTCCACAAAGCTTGTAAGTCGACTCGTGCCAACTCTTGTCACGTGCCATCTTACTGCATGTAGCCGACTTGTACATCGACTTTCATGCCACCGGATGGGTTTTCCGTAGTACCTCAGGAGTTTTTGGTCTCGTGTTTCCCGTTGTTGCTTAGATATCCTGTTCTTCTCAACATTCTTATCGTCCGTTGAAACCTTGCTGTTTCTTTCCACTTCAGTTCTTCTACCGGCGTCTAATCGAAACTTCCCCGATCATCTGCAGATGGATCTCAGGTTCTACCCGCAGGTGGTTCAGATGACTCGTTGCGAAAGCACTGCCGGTTATCCGGAGATGCTGAGAGACATGGTCACTTATCTGGGATTCCGTTGGGCACCAGAGTACCAGGTCTACGAGCAGCAGCGAGAGTTTGACCAGACCTACTACCAGGCTATCGTCTACATTCTGTCAGATGATGGCATGAGCGTTGTCCACCGCTACGAGGCAGTAGGTTCCACAGTGGATATGGCCGTGCAGCAGGCAGCTTATGTGAGTCTCACCGTCCTTCGTGCTGACTACTGGGGATTTGACGATTCTATCTATCGCCACATCCCCCGTGGTTACATCACTTCGGAGGGAGCTCACTTCACTCTCTACGACAACCTGGATGTCTACGAGCATGATAACTCCAGGCTGCACACCACCGCTCAGTTTGTGAGGCACAGTGACGCAGTTGCCAGCACACTGTCTCAGGAGTTGGCTTCAGTCAGAGAGCAGCTCTACCTTGCTTTGACTCGTCTGGCGACGTACACCACAGACTTTGTTGGAGACGAGCGCTTTGCACGTTTCGATCAGCCAGTTGGTCGTCGTCTACCAGATGCTGGAGGTTACGAGCCGATCAGAGTCCACTCCTCAACCTTGGTGCTGGTTACACTGGGATTCCACGCTTTGGAGCACAGGGAGTCGACGCTATGTACTTCACCACACCTAGAGTCGCTCTCAGACCACGTCAGATCTATGTGGATCGTCGTTCTACCTACTTTCGTGGGCGTGCTCCTCACCGTACCTCTCATCGTACTACTCACCGCCGTCCTGCGTGATGAGCATGGGAGTACCGATGTATCCATTCTTAGCTATGTTTAGTTATCCTTTGGCATTCGAACCATTTGTGGTGTGTTGGATATTCTGATGTATTTGAACATGTGATGATGTACCTGTTGGTTATCTATTCATGCGTCGGAATAATCTCTCTTTCGGTTTCCAAGTCTATCCTTTTCTGTTGTTGTGCTAAAATGCATTTCCATTCAGGATGCCGCCAACAAGGAACAACCCGCCTGAGCCACCACCAATCACGGAGCTGTTGACTCAGATGACTCAGGTCGTGACGCAGATGGCCCAGTTCCAGGCTAATCAGCACAACAACCAGAACGCTCCACGAGTCAGTATCAAGGAGTTTCTGAGTCTGGGGCCGAGAGCTTTCGTGGCAACACGCGAGCCTCTGGATGCTGATGACTGGATCCGTGAGATGGCCAAGGCTCTAGACATTGCTCACGTTGCTGAGGAAGACAAGGTCAAGTATGCCTCCTACCTACTAAAGGGTCAGGCAGCTACTTGGTGGGAGAACTACCAGACCATGAGAGCTGGCTACCCAATCACCTGGGGCTGTTTCAAGGAAGCTTTCCTGAAGCACCACATTCCAGATGGTCTCATGGAAAGGATGCGTGAAGAGTTTTGCTCTCTCAAGCAGGGCAAGCTGGACGTCATTGACTATCAAAGTGAGTTCAATCGCCTCGCTCGTTACGCTGGTGATGAGGTGTCCACTGAGGCTAAGAAGATGGCAAGGTTCCGCAGAGGTTTTAACCCGGAACTCAAGTACGCCCTCACCAACATCAAGGCCAAAGACTTCGAGGAGCTCGTGAACACCGCGCTCAATGAAGAAAATGGGCGCAAGGCGTTCGAGGAGTCTCGGAAGCACTCGCGAGGGTGGTTCCTCCTCCAACATGACCACCCCTCCGCAGAAGCGCCGCATCTGGGTGCCAAATGGTGCTGTCACTCGGGCTCCATATGCCCAAGCTTCTCCAGGCTTCGCTCCCCGCCCACCCAACCCAGCTCAGATGCAGGCTCAGAGGTTTTCAATGGGGCAGCCAAGGCCAGATGCACCTCGTGTCGTCACTTGCTACAAATGCAAGCAGACGGGGCACTACGCTGACAAGTGCACTCAGAGGCAGCTACCTCCACCACCACCTCGTCCCAACACTAACCAGGCAATGGTGCGTGCTCCCTCGGCTAAAGCCTTCAACTCCAACAACAGGCCTGTCGGGAGGACCGCAAGGGTGAATCATATCAAGGCCGACAAAGCTGAGGAAGCTCCTGACGTCGTTCTCGGTACATTCCCCGTAAACTCTAACCCAACTAAAGTGTTGTTTGATACCGGGGCATCGCATTCTTTCGTGTCAAAGATCTTTGCGACAGCAGTTAAATTCCCTTTTGTTGGTTTGGGTTCCCCGCTAGTAGTAAACTCCCCTGGAGCAACTATGCAAACTTCCAAGATCAGTCATGAAAATCAAATCCTAATTGGAGGTCACATATTCCTTGCTTCTCTCATTCTGCTTGGCAATTCTGACATTGATGTCATTCTTGGCATGGATTGGTTGAAGGCCAATAAAGCTACGATTGATTGTGCTCAGAAGTCAATAACTCTGTTCCACCCTTCTGGCCAGATAGTCTATTCTCCAAATGAATCAAGTTCTGTTCAGCTTTACACCCTCGATGCTAAACCTCTACCTCTACTTGAAAATGTTCCGGTGGTTTGTGAATTCCCTGACGTCTTTCCAGAAGAGTTGCCAGGGATGCCTCCGGACAGAGTAGTTGAGTTCGTGATCGAGCTTGAACCAGGTACTGCTCCAATCTCTAAGCATCCATACAAGATAGCTCCTCCTGAACTGAAATTGTTAAAGGAGCAAATCGATATGTACATGGAAAAAGGTTACATTCAACCTAGTTCCTCCGCTTGGGGTTGCCCAACTCTGTTCGTTGCGAAGAAGGATCAAACGAAGAGACTCGTTGTTGACTATCGTCCTCTTAACGAGAAAACCATCAAAAACAAGTATCCAATTCCTCGTATCGATGATCTTTTTTATCAACTTGCTGGAGCCTCAATATTCTCCAAGTTGGACTTGAGAATGGGTTACCATCAAATAAAGATCAGAAAGGAAGATATTCCAAAAACAGCTTTCACCACTCGCTACGATCTATATGAATACACCGTCATGTCCTTTGGTCTAACCAATGCACCGGCGACATTCTCTAGACTCATGAATTCTGTCTTCCACGAATACCTCGACAAGTTCGTTGTGGTATATCTCGATGACATTCTGGTCTACTCAAAATCCGAGGAAGAGCATGGAGAACATCTTCGTCTCACTCTCATGAAACTCCGCGAGCATCGTCTATATGCCAAGTTCTCCAAATGTGAGTTCTGGATTCCAGAAGTTGCTTACCTTGGTCATGTCATCTCCGCCAAGGGCATAGCCATTGATCCAGAAAAGGTTAAGGCAATTGTTGATTGGAAACCTCCTAAGACGGTGAAGCAAGTCAGAAGTTTTCTTGGCTTGGCTAGCTATTGCCGTCGTTTCGTCCAAAACTTTTCAAAGATTGCCAAACCTCTCACTGATCTCACAAAGAAGGACAAGAAGTTCGTTTGGTCTCCACAATGTGATGAAAGTTTCAATCTCCTGAAGACTAAACTCACTTCTACACCAGTTCTGGTTGGCCCAGATACTACCAAACCTTTCCAAATATTCTGTGATGCATCTCTCCAAGGTCTAGGTGCAGTTCTTATGCAAGAACGTCAAGTTGTGGCTTATGCTTCACGTTAGTTGAATGCACATGAGCAAAACTATCCCACACATGATCTTGAACTTGCAGCAATTGTGTTTGCCCTCAAGAAATGGAGGCAGTACTTGTTGGGTAATCGCACTGAAATCTTTTTCGATCATAAGAGTCTGAAATACATCTTCACTCAACCAGATCTAAACCTCAGGCAAAGGAGATGGATTGAAAAGATTAAAGACTTTGATCTTACCATTTCTTACACTCCAGGCAAGGCTAATGTTATGGCCGATGCTCTCAGTCGCAAGTCATATTGCAATAATCTCATGGTCATGGAAAGCCAACCTCCACTTCATGAAGAATTCCAGAAGCTGAACCTTGGTCTTGTTCCTCAAGGCTATCTTGCAAGCTTGACAGCCAGTCCAACTCTCGAGGACAAGATTCGTTCTGAACAACTTCGTGATGCTGAAATCAAGAAGATGGTAGAACACATCAAAGAAGGCAAGGAGAAATTTAAGTCCTTCTCAATTGATGACAAAGGAACTGTGTTCTTCGAAGGACGCATTGCAGTTCCTCAAGTTCAAAGTCTCAAAGATGTCATTCTCAAGGAGGCTCATGAAACTCCTCTCTCCATCCACCCTGGAAGTACAAAGATGTACCAGGATCTCAAGACCCTGTATTGGTGGCCTGGCATGAAACGTGAAATTGCTCAATACGTTTCTGAATGCGACGTTTGTCAACGTGTTAAGGCAGTTCATCAGAAAACAGCCAGTCTTCTACAACCTCTGAAAATCCCTGAGTGGAAGTGGGACATGATTGAAATGGACTTCGTCACTGGTTTTCCAAAGTCCAAGAAGGGCAACGATGCAATCTTCGTTGTTATTGATCGTCTCACTAAAGTAGCTCACTTCTTTGCTGTCAAAGAAACAATCTCAGCTAGCCAGTTAGCAGAACTCTACACAGCAAAGATTGTTCCTCTTCATGGTGTTCCATTGGAAATAAGCTCAGACCGTGGAAGCATATTCACTTCTCATTTCTGGAAAAGCTTTCAAGAAGCATTGGGCACCAAACTTCTGTTCAGCATAGCTTATCACCCTCAGTCTCAAGGGCAAGTCGAAAGAGTCAATCAGATTCTCGAGGATATGCTCAGAGCATGTGGTCTCTCCTTTTGCATGAAATGGGAGGATTGCCTTCCATATGCTGAATTCTCCTACAACAACAGCTTCCAGGCTAGCCTAGGCATGGCACCATTTGAAGCTCTCTATGGCCGCAGATGCAGGAGTCCAATCAATTGGTCTGGAGCTGGTGAACGTTCACTCTTAGGCCCTGATATTGTTAAGGAAGCCGAAGAGAAACTTCGTATCATTCGTGACAATCTCAAGATTGCTCAGTCTCATCAGAAAAGCTACTATGACAGCAAGCACAGGGATATGATGTATGCACCTGGTGACAAGGCATATCTCCGTGTAACTCCCCTCAGAGGCACTCATCGTTTTGGTGTGAAAGGAAAGCTTGCACCAAGATACATTGGTCCTTTCAACATTCTCTCAAGGCGTGCGGAAAATGCCTATCGTCTTGAACTTCCAGAAAAACTATCCAAGGTGCACGATGTGTTTCACGTGTCACAGCTCAAGAAGTGTTTCAAAGATCCAGATCGTGCAGTTGATCATGATTCCATTGAACTGCAAGATGATCTCTCTTATGAGGAGCACCCTGTTCGTATTCTCGATGAGACCGAGCGTAAGACTCGCAACAAGAGCACCAAGTTCTTGAAAGTGTAGTGGTCGCATCATTCCGATAAAGAGGCAACGTGGGAGACCGAAGAGGATCTTCGCAAGAAGTATCCGGACCTTTTCTCTTCTCAGTAAGGAATCTCGGGGCGCGATTCCTTCAAGGGGGGGCGTTTTGTAACATCCCAAGTATGAAAAACCATCCCTAGAATGTTTGTTTCTTGTTTTATTAAAGTTTTGCATCATGTCATCATACTCATTGAATTGTTTGCATTTGTTTTGCATCTGTTTTCCTTTTGGTTGCATCTGTTTTCAATTGTTTTCTATTTCAAATTCAAACCAATATTCAAACCTTGTTTCATACTTGTTATGTTACAATCTTTTTTCAAATAAAAAGTTCAACTGAAAACCTCAATTGTTTCCAATTAATCCTTAGGGTTCAACTATTAAAAATGGTGGCTTTTAATCAATCAATTATTTCCAATGTTATTCAAAATTCAAATCAAACCACAAACAGCACCCAATTTAAAATTATGAAAATTACACAACAATCCTAATCATTTGTTTCTAATTAAACAATAAGGTTCAAAATAATTAAATTCTTGTTTTTAATAAATCAATCAATAATCAAATTAATTCAAATTTGAACCAATTTGCAAACAGCAAGTTATTTTGAAATATTTGGAAAACAGAAATTGGCAGGTGATTGATGTTGACCTAATTAACTCACCCAAATTTTTCTAAAATTTTCCTAACTCAAAAACTCATCTATTTCTTCCATTTTCTTTTCTGCAAAAAAAAAACAGAAGAAGAAAAATAAAAAAGGAAAAAAAACGCGCGCAGCGGAGGGGAGCAAACGCACGGCCCAGCCCATTTTCTTCTCTCCCTGGCCCGATACCGGTTCGCCCCCCTCTCTCTCTTTCTTCCCGCAGTACGGCGCGCATCTGAGCGACGCCACGTCGCCGCCGTAATGCGCCGACGGCCACGGTGAGCCCCTGCGCCCTATAAAGCTAACCTAGGACCTCCCGAAGCTAGCCCTAGCCACCTACTCCCTATCCCCTCGAGCGCCGCCGCCGTTTTCTCTCTCGCTGCCCGCAATTTCCCCACCTCTGCAACCTCACCGGAGCTCCGCCTCTGAATCCATGGACGCCACCGCCGTTGCAGCCCTCCTCCTCCCTGGCTGACCGCGGGAACCGCACCGCCTCACCTTCCTCGACATCATCGACACCGCTGCGAGCCCCGAGGGAGTCCAGATCGCCGCCGCCGTCAACGTACAGTCGCCGCCGGAGTCTCCCCCGAGCCTTTGCTTCGACTACGGCGGAGGTGATCACCGTCTCCCTCTCCTGTCCCCCTCTCTGCATCCTGAACGCGCACGCATCCGCCACAGCCCACACGCAAGCACATCGACCACGGCACAGCAACGCATCGTTGATCGCCGCCGGCCACCGTCGTTGATCTCTGTCGAGGTTCAGTCAAGCGCGCGCTGTTAAAATTCAGTTAACACGAAACCTGAACCTCAACTTGCTGCATCGCGTATACTGACAGAAACGAACGAGCAACGCACTGGTTGCAGTGCTTGCGCGCGCGCAGCGGGGCCTGGGTTCGAGTCCTGGCGCCGCGGAATAAAACCAACGTTTTGCGCGGGGCACTGACAGGCAGGCCCCACCTGTCTGTGGCACTGCTGCCACGCGTGCGTCCACGCTGGCCCAAGGCCCACTGGCAGTGCCCTAGGGTAGCTAGCTGCGCGGTGCAAAAAGGTTTTCAGCCTTTTCTTTTTCAGTTTAGGTCCTTTTAATTACAGATTGGTCCTCTAATTGAAAATGCTAATAACTTTTATTTTACAAATCCAAATAATAAAAGTAAAATTTGGATTTTGAACCAAATTTCATTATCTATCTATTTAAACCAATTGTAATCTGTTTTGAATAATTCAAATGCATCCAAATTTCAAATTCAAACAATTCATTTGAAATTTGAATAATTGCATAAATAATTCATACTTAATCCAAATAACCTAAATAAAATATGTTTTCCATGTCAAAATAAACCATCTTTCCAAATATAAATTTTGTTTCATGTTTTGAATAATTAAAATTGCTTAAATAATTTAAACCTTGTTTAAATCATTTAAATTTGCTAAATTCATAACTTCTCAAATTAAATTATTTTTGAACATATAAAATATGTTTTCCAATCAGAAAAGTATAACCTTTTCAAATATGAACTTGGTTAAATGTTTTGAACAAATACAAATTCAATTAATATTCATGCTTGAATTAATTTCATTTAAATCTGGTTTAACTTGTTTAATTCATAATTAAATCATTGTAATTCCTTTTTCAATATTTGAAACATGTAATCCACCTAAAATTTTGTGTACTTTCCAAATATGAATTTTGTTATTTGTTTTGAACAATTTAAATTGCTGAAAACAACAACTGCTTGTAACACCTTTAAGGAACCAAAAATTCCCTAACTTAATAAACAAATTTCTAAACTTGATAAACCTTATTTTTAATTGATTCTATTGTTGTTATTTTTCTGTTATCCTCCTCCATGCATCATACTAATCCACTTTCACCTGTTGATTAGTTGAAAAACAAATATTCCAACCTTATTTGATGGGCTTTTCATATGCAACCCCAAATTGCATGTGGGTCCATTTAATCATGTTGTTACCATGTCAACTAGTTTATTTTGATGCATCCATTAAATTGCCATGCATCATCCCATGATTGTGCACTATGCCATGTTATTGATTGTTTATCTTTCTGCATTGTTTGTTTGCTTCTTCTCGGATAGACGACGACGTTGAGACAGACGATACTTACGACACCCCTTCTGAGGATCTAGCTAGTACCAGGCTGCTGAGTTTGCAGGCAAGTTATCACTCACATGAACCATTGTGTTCCCTTCAACATTGATTACCGATACTTTCCGTTGTCTATTTCTGCTAGCCCTATGTATAGTTGTTTCTGTTACGAACCTATCACATGATACCCTGAACCCTGATATTGCCTCACCTCCACTCCTATAACCCCATTGATTGTTGCCCGTGTCTTACTAGCATGCTTAGGGTTGTTTCTGCTCGAGTCTGTTACCCGTTACTTTCTGTTACTATATTTCTATTATGTTCTGGGGCTCGATGTTAAACAACAACCTGTTAATTTAGAGGTAATAAAATTTGCTGATAAGGTACCGGCAGGAGGCCCGGCGTGGTTTTGAGGCCTGCTAGTGTCGACCCAAATTAGGAAAAGGGTCTTGTCTACTGATCCATGATGAGCGCACTATCCGCATGTGGGAAGCGTGTATGGGCACCCCCCTCAATTTGATTCGATTCGCATCTCGTCCAAATCGCCACACTTAGTTCGGGCTTTCCATTTGCTGCACGCATATGCAGGTACGAACCCGAGGCCAGGGTGGAACTTTTGTAGTCGGCATTTAGGGAGGCGTGGTCTTCCAGTGCTATGAGGGTCCCCTTTTCTTCGTGGGGCTCGATTAGCCGCGCACGCACAGCACGTGGTGCTTTGGGCTTGATGCGAAGAAGAGTTGGGTTGTGTTGAGTACCTCGCTTGGTGGTTTGATCCCCCGTCTGGCGGGTTATTCTTACGTGTACGGCCAAATTGGTGCACCCCTGCAGGGATAAATCTTCTCGAGAAGCCGTGTTTTCCGCGGTTATGGTTAACTTGGTGAAAGTACTGGCTAACAAGTACTCAGAACAACTTACACCTAACTAATGATAACCTGACTAGTAATAGTCTTTTGACACAATAACTTGAACCATCATTAATCCAACTGTGTGAGTTATCCTCGGATTGCTTCTTTGGATAAGGGGCGAGATCCAGGATGGGTTTGTTTGGTGGTTAGCTATAGTTGGTTACGATACGCTATCTTATCTTCTTTCTGTTAGCCAAAAGTTATATCATGTTTCTGTAGTTGTTAGTGCAGCCAGCCGCCGCATCTTTTGTATCACCCCTTTCCTCCGTTGAACCCAAAGCATCTGTGCTTGGTGTTGACGGGTTACACCTTGGTGAACTGTGAGTCTTGCTTGCCAGTACGTTTATGTACTGACCCCTTTGGGGCTGTGGTTTCCGCAGACTACGCTTACGAGGATCCCCGTGACGGCTACTACGTGGAGTTTGACGAGGCTGCTGACGAGTAGATAGCGGACCCGGGCGGGATCCGAGACATCGTGGATGGGCTCTGTTTTCTTTTCATTCCCGGCTTCTTAAGCCTATTTGGATTTGTCTGTACTCAGACCTTTGAATGCTTCCGCTGAGATGTAATGATGTTATGTTGGGACATGTGTCCTCTGGATGATTGTATTTGCTATCTCTGCTCTAGTGAGAGCTATTTGCAACCTATTTCCATCTTTTGTGTCCTAGAGATATGTTGTGTTATCATTCTGTTAAACACCGTTAACGTACCGTGTGTGTATGGTAGGAAGTACGTCAATGGTAGTATCCTGATTTCTATGGGATGGTTTACGTAGACGATGAACAGTAGGGGTTGGTTGTCACACATACGTGTGTTGGCCTACTCGTAAGAGATGCGGGTGCCGATAAGCCCCGTAATCCAATCAACTACTGTTCAACGGAACTGCGAGTATCAGAGCCTTGGTTCCGATTCCCGAGATTGTTTCGATACAAATGGTTATCGAAGCAACGGGTCCGCAAAGCCTGTAGGATAACTTAGCTAACGGTCGTTGTTTCTAGAGTGTCAAAAACTATTTCTGCTAAACTATTTTGGAAACAACTCAATAGGATTCTTGTTTTCTCCTTACCCCTATTCTATTTTCCCCTCCCATCTTATTTGTTTTGGAGTCTCCCCCCCTTGTCTATCTTTCAAAGTGTTAGGATCCTACGTGGGTGGACGTTTTCTGAGCCTTTAACCTAATAGGTTCGATCATCGGAAGATTCCTGGTGGAAGCACATCGTCATCAACCCGAGCAGGAATCTCTTGTTAGTGGTGTCGAGAAACCCTTGTTAGTGGTGTCGAGGAGATCAACTGGAAGCATGAAGAATCGATAGTCGAACTTCTTTCCCCTCCCGGGTTAGCAGGTGGATTGCGAGGGCGCAATCCCTTGTTAGTGGTGTCGTCTGTAACACCTGGGGTGTTCCCCCTTAGTAGAATTGGTTGCTTTCTTTTTCTTTTTGCATCACATGCATCATATGCATTGCACCATGTTTTCCTAATTAACTCAAAAACTCAAACCAAATTAAACTTTCAAACAATGCTCAAAATTTCCAATTTAAAAATTGCCAACTAAAACAAATCCAATTGTTTTCAATAGTTTGAAGTTGTTTTGCTTGTTAATAAAATTCCTTTTCTAATAACACCCAAATGGTAATTTCAAATTCAAAGCAAATCCATTCAATTGACATGATCAAATTAAAGAAACATTAAATTCACAAAAAAAATCAACAAATTTTCATAAAATAAAAAAAAAAAAATTCAAAT
>JAPCYS010003326.1:0-42511 GCA_028641055.1 Alopecurus myosuroides
GTGGCCGAGCCCCATGGCCGATTGCCACCTCATGCTCCATCCCCTCGCTTCAGATAACGCCGAGGAAACGTCCAGACCGAGAAGAGCTCGCAGAACCCCCCTCCTTGCGCGCCCTCCATCCCGCTCTCTGTAAAAGCCTGGGCGGACGCCGTACTGTCCGGTCGGCCGCCGCCTCTCCCCGCCGTCTCCGGCCATCCCTGTGCAGATGGAGACCACGAGGAGCTCCGCCGGCCTCCCCTTTACCTTCCCGTGGAGAGAATCGAGCCGGGACAGCCCGCAGACGCCGCACCGACCTCTTCTTCTCCAAGTCCGGCCGGTGGTCGCCGCGGTCGATGCCGCCGCCTCCAACCTTACCTCGCCACCTCGACCACTCCCCCAGACTCCCCGCGTTGTGGTGAGCTTCGTGGTGCCCTCGCCTTAACACCTCCCCCTCTGTATCGCGTTGCCTCCGTGCGCCGCCGAGCGCCGCTACGGATGCTCGCCGCCGGCGAGGATTCCGGTGGCCATTAGGCCCTCCGCTGGCATCCCCCAACTCCCCATGTCCTCCTCTCTCTAATGGTATAGTTTAATTCCTGAACCGCGCGCGAATTCGATCGAATTCGATCCTATCCGTGAAGAACACAGCACTGTGATGTCACAGTGACATCACAGTGATGTCATATCTCCTGTTTTATAATTTCAGAAAATGAATCAATTTTGTAAGTTGAATAACTAATAACATATTAATCAGAAAAATGAAATAAAAATATGGTTGTGTTCAGAAAAATGTAAGCTACCCAAAAATGTCACTTTCATACATGTTTGACACATTTCATTTTTGGACATTATTTTAATGTTGTTTAATCTTTTAAAATAGAAAATAAGTTTTTATTCAATAAAATTAGAAAATTAAAAGTTATATACCAAATTGCTCAAAATGACAAGTGCAACATGTTTATGATGTTTTTAACCTCATTTGAGCTTTTAAAATGGTACTCACCTTCATAACACCCGAATTGCCCTCCGGGGTCTAGTTCGGGCTAAGTTCAATAAAAATGCATAAATACCATACAAACCCTAAACCATCGAACATGTTTAGGGCTTTATCTCAGTGCATTAACCTGCTCATGCATACATATTGCGCATTGCATCGATGCCATGTGTTGATTGTTATTTCTCCTTCGGTGTTGTTTTCCCCTCGGTAGAATCCGACTCCGAAGAGAAGGCCAACAATTCCATGACGAATACTTGATCTTAACCGACAAGTCAAGCACTTATCCCTGAAGATCCTTTATCTGGTTTTCTTATAACCAAGGCAAGCATAACCTCTTATCTGCTCATATATGATTTCAAAGTGATTTGAATCTCGTACTTTGCATTCGGTTCCAAACTATTTGATGTCAGTAGATAGAGTTCTCCTATATACTGCATAACCTAGATATCCTGATCCACTGCACCTAGCAGCTATAGGTTTGTTTGTGCGCGCTCCGCTAAACCCTGTGAGTCTTGCTTAGCCATGCCTAGTTGTGATCTGATACATCCGGTTGATGGATCTGGTCATTTGCGTGAATCTACTATGATAGGTTGTTGTGTTTTGATTTATATTTGATAACCTGTTTAAACAACGGCATGGATGTGAGGCCACAATGGGTTGTGGCGTTTTGTCCTGTTCATGCCCCTAGGAGCGAGTTCTCGCCTTCGAAGCCAAGACTGAGCGTTCAACCACACGCGGGGCCTAACAGACCGCGCTCGACCAACTAACTTGTTTGGCCACGTCCATGAGTCACGTAGTTTGATCTTTCCATCTGCGTGTGAGTCAGAAAACGATTTGGAGAAAACTTAGGGCGTGACCGGGACAAGTGATGGACGTACTCGGATCTTGATCCCGACTCACAGAACAGGTGCCGTCAGGAGGTGGCCAACTCCCTGTTGACGGGGTGGCCCTGTTTGGGTTGACTCATGGATAGGGTCGAGGAAGGTAAAGGTCGTGGCCAGCCACCCTCTGCCGCGCTCCATGGACGAGCGTACATGTGGCGTTAAGAGTCGGATGGTACGTGTGGGTAAAGTGTACCCCCTGCAGGGATAAATCTCCTCGAGAAGCCGTGTCCACGGTTACAGACGACTTGGCAACGGATTCTGTGATCATAGATAACTTCAACGGAATGACTAAAACTTGTCAACCATGATTGAAGGGTGCCTCCCCGGAGATGCCGGGAGGGGTGATCCTTGTAGCATGAGATAGTGTGGGAATGAGAAAGACTTGGTGGAATACAAGAAGATGATGATCTCAGTAGCTGAGTAGCTTTCTCATCTGTTTTCAAAATACTCCATGAGACGTGCTATTCCTTTCTCAACTTGCAAAACAAAGATTGCTTTACGCAAACAGCCTTCATAAAACCCTTTGTGAAGATAGCAGATATATAATAGGTTAATTAAGTCTTGTTGAGTACCTCCCGTACTCAGGTTTGCTTAATTTTGGTTCAGGAGAAGAACTCCATCGGTGGTGGTTTGAAGTGGACATCGACGAGTCGTTTGGGGTTCCCAGGTAGCAGCCTGGAATCTATGGGCTGGGACGTCGCCTTATGTTGCGGCCTCTTAGGCCTTTTTGGTTCTTGTTGACTAGCAACATAATTTGCCTTCCGTTATCTGATGTAATGTTGGGTCGTGTGACCTCTGCTTGTAAGCTATACTCTAGTAACACCTGTTTAATAAAGCTTCATGTTTAGAGTACTGCTTTGATCGGTTGTTGGTTTCGAGCTCATTGTTATACAGTTTTGGCTATGCCTGCATAGTTGTCGCAGTCGAGGGGTTGTGGAGCCGATGATCCATGTCCGAGCCCGCCTGTCGATTTGATCGGCCTGGGGCGAGGTAACCCCAGTAACCCTCGATTGTTGTTGCACTTTCTGGACACATAGCAACTCTGTATAACTTTGGTCCCGTTCCTTCAGTTTCATTCGACTCGTGGGCGCTTGGGTATGCATAGTTGGTTATGACTAGCATGGATACAAGGAGTAGTAGACTGGGGATCCGGACTACGTGCCGATGAATCCGGTCTGCCTGCCGTTGTTTGTTGCGGCCGGGGCTGGTAACCCTGAAGCCCTTGTGAGTCCATGGCTAGGAGCACATAACAGTATGTATATCTCTGGGTCCGGGGTCGTGACACCATGACACCTTGAATTGCATGTTCTATAGTTGTAGAATATAAATACTTCTTATAGAATGCTTGGGTAGCATTTTTCCATACTAGTATGCTAAATGCAGTCATGTTTTTATTATTATTTGATAGGAGTATTATCTTGTGTGATGGTTGTGTTTAGGTCATTTTTATGACAGTTTATTATTGGTTTTAGCTACTGGTTGTTTGTTAAATTTTCATGATTGATGGATTCCATAACTTCAAGTAGACATTAGCTTAGTCAATAAATAGTCTATTCATCTGTGTTGTGTTTACATGCTGTTTGGGAATTGTCTGAGTGAGTGCCTTAGCATGAGTATTGTACTTATGTTATTTTTGTGTTAGTGTTATGGTTGTGCTTAGTAGTATATTGCTACCTAAGCATTAGTTTAATCAGGAACTTGCTTGGTGATGATTTGTTTGTGTGTTGTTAATACCCACTGCCATGGGTATTACGTTGATTGAGTGTACTTATTTTAGTAACCTCACCTTTTGCACCCACAAGCTATACTTTTAGCTTCTTAGATATCTTGTTATGAGAGTGGTACACCCACTCCATATATGGTATGTAAGATGTGGGATATGGTTTCTCAACCATATGTTTGTTTGACGATAGTTTTGCACCCTGAGAGTTGTCTGAGATAGTTTTCTCGAGAACGTTTGAGAGATTGAACTAGTATACATTTGCTTGCTGTATGTGTTGTTTATTTTAGTTGTTTGGTATTTAGTTCTGAGATTGTGTCTTTTACACTTTTACGACGCTAGAAAACGAAGAAGACGAAGAAGCAGTTGTGGAGCTGTGCGTCAAGTTCAAACTACTTCAAGGCCAGGGATAGTAAGAACTTTAAGGCAAGCCATCCTGATGCTTGCTATTATACTACACTTATCATTATATATCATGTATGTTTTACTTCTAAAAAGTTTTTCCAAAACTTTGATTTTCCAAAAACTATTTTTGAGTGACTACTTTTATATATATAATATTACTATGCCAGTAGTTGATACTTGGTGTTACCAAGCCCATAGCCACCATATGGTATTTATTACCATCACAAATATTAGTCCCTAAGTGGACATCCTAAAATTATGTTTTTGCAAAATAAAGGCTTTATGGAAAACCCGGAGGAAAGGCTGAGCCTTATTCACCGGAGGAATGTTGGAGTTGTCATTTTTAGAAAAATGGTGTTTCACAAAAATGACACATAACCTAGTCTTCGCCGGACAACCTTTACCGTACTTCCACTTTAATCCAACATGGGCACGGGGATTAACTTGAAGTTTGTTCTTGTTAGTGCTCTATCTCAATTTGCTATAAGGGTGTGACGTCCCTCGAACCGAAATGCCGCCAGTCATGAATTCAATTAGGCATACCCACTGAGGGATTAAGTTCTCCTCCGGGTGCGACGGTTGGGTCTCCTGCCGTGGCGGGGTGGGACCTGGTGCTGGGGAGATTATACCCAACTGAAGAGATAGACATGTACTAGCTTGGACATAGTGGACGGTTAGGATCAGTTATCTGATGTTTGCATACTGTTGTTACAGTCCGTGGTTGTTCACCGCGGATGTACTGGATCTGGTGGATTGTGTACACCTCTGTAGATTACAACTATTTCGAAGTAGCCGCGTCCTCGGAAATGGACAGTTGAATGGCCATGTAGCTAGCATTGTGTCAATGTTTTCAAAAAGGTGTTGGACATATGAAGTATCGAAAGGAGGAAATCTCGTACCGTGGAGGTACCGATGATGAAAAGCCAGAAGTTGTTTTTACAAAAAGTTTTGCAAAGATAAAATCTTCTTTTACAAAATGAGTTTATAAAACCTCTTGTACATGTGATATCTACACGAGAAAGAAAAGTATATTATTTTCTTTTGAAGTATCTTCTTCGACAAAGATACAGAGATTTTTAAAATCAACTATGATATATCTTTCATATATCATTGATAGTGAACCCTATGTATAGCCTACCTATTATACCATATAAGCATACTTGCATCTTGGTAAGCTACGTGATGGATGCCTTGCTAAGTACATTCAAATGTACTCATATTGGTTTCGTCCCTGGTATCAACTTGTCAGATATTGAGAAGGAGTTCGAGAAGGAGATCAACAAGGAGGAGTACGGAGCTGATGGCTTTGCGAACTAGGATCGTCTCCTGGTCAGCAGCCTGTAGGTTAAGGCGTGACTTGGGCTCTACTACGTTTTGTGTGTGTTTAGTCTTCCGGTTTGTGTTGTGCGTTTGCCCTGCGTGGCAGTTGTGTTGGACTTGGTCATGTGGCCATGTCTCTTTGTAAGTGTTTATGCAACCGTGTAATGGATATTGTATCTGTGTACCAACTTGATATTTTGTTCACGACTGGTGTGATCTGGGATCATTAATGTATGCATATCGAAGGTGTCCTTGAACAGTGCTTCTGGGGCGGACCTTACAGAGTTGGTATCAGAGCTATCCTGACCTTAGGAGACCTTAGTTAGCATGGACGTTAGCTAGTACTCTAATAATTAAGATTAATACAGCCTGGTCACTAAGATGACTATTTTCCAAAAAGATTCTATATTTCACCCCCTCTGTGATTTCACTACAAGAAATATGTCAACTAGTGACCTTCTGCTAGTGACCCTGAAAAAATTGGTCACATATCTCGAGCCAATTGTTTGAGAGAGTCTAAGCTTGTACATGAATTGGTCATAATGCAAACAGCAGGTGTTTGCTTCTCTATTCTGGCCCGATTGAGACCAATTTAAATGGTCACGGTGCCTCATTTGTGATGTGTTCGACTATGTGTCAAAGCTGCATGTACAAACTGGTCCTGAGTTGACATGTGGCCACAAGCTGACTAGGAGGCAATTCAGCAATTTTGGGTCGACCACCGAGCCAACTCAGCAATTATTGGTGCCCGTGCGACTACTGATGCGGGATATCCCCGTTAATTGCGCAAAAATGAGTCTACGGGGGATCAAACCTGAGACCAACCCCGAGTGCACACCACAAAAAGCGACGCACTAGCCAGCAGGCCACGCCACACTTCGTGATACTACACCATGTCGAACATCTTTATACTAACCACCAGGCCACACCACACGTCATGGGCCTTGGTCTTCCCAAGGGGATGCGAGGCAGGGTCATGGTCTTTGTCCTGGCCCAGTGAATAGAGAGGCAGGCTGGGTCAGCCTGGTTCGGCCTACTTCAGGGCTGAGCTCGGCTATTTTTTTTCTTTTTCATTTCTTTTATCTTTTATAGCTTTTGATTTTGAATTCTAATTTCTGTCAAATAAATTTTGAATAATTTGTAAAGTTGTTCTCTGTGATTATAGACTATGAGGAAATGTTTCTAGTCAAACTAAAATTTGAAAATATCATTAACCTATTTGACACTCGAAAATTAAAAAATACAGTTTCAAAATACGGTCAAAACGGGGGACATGACCGTTCATATCTAGGTGTTGAATCTTGATGAAATCTTGGAATATCTATGTTGAAATAGGTACTTGGGTACCTAAAAATGTTTTTTTAGAAAAATAAAGAGAAAACTACGAGGCACCTGTAGTTCAAATTTGGCCCGATTTCAACTGAATCGGCTGAAATTTTTCTTTGTCCTAAGAGGTGGATGGAAAGATTTTTAGAGTAATTATTTTGAGTTTATGTTGATAAAATTTGGTCTAGTAACTCTATAATTTTATTTGGTGCAATTTTGCAACATATTTTTCGTAGATGCTTCACAAAAAAACATGTTTTCGACACTCCGAAAATGGAAAATGATATTTTTATTCAAGGAAAAATAAAACTTTCTTCGTAAACATTGTTAGTTGTTCCAATATGCATCTTTGTGTGGAATATATGCACATTTAAAGAAACTATGAGATGAATGTGGCCATAACATCCGTCATTTGGCCTGAAAGCCATGAATCTTCGTAGATGATAGCTCATTTCTGCGAAAACTTTTTCGAGATAACTTCCTTATTACAAGTTTATTATTTTTGGTGGATACTAGGTCACTCATTATAATACAACGCGAAGGACTTGCATCATTTCGTGTTTTTTTGAATTTTCTAAGCCGGTTTCGGGAACCGGTCAAAACGGGGGACATGACCGTTCATAGCTAGGGACTGAAACTTGATTAACTCTTGGCATATATATGTTGAAATAGGTATTTGGGTACCTAAAAATGATTTTTTCGAAAAATAAATAGAAAACTACGAGGCACTTGTAGTTCAAATTTGGCCCGGTTTCAGCTGAATCGGCTGAAATTTTTCTTTTTCCTAAGAGGTGGATGGAAAGATTTTTAGAGTAATTATTTTGAGTTTTTGTAGATAAAATATGGTATAGTAACTATATAATTTTATTTGGTGCAATTTTGCAACTTATTTTTGGTAGCTGCTTCACAAAAAAACCCGTTTTCGACACTCCGAAAATGGAAAATGATATTTTTATTCAATGATAAATAAAACTTTCTTCGTAAACATTGTTAGTTGTTCCAATATGCATATTTGTATGAAATATAGGCACATTTAAAGAAACTATGCCATGAATGTGGCCATAGCATCCGTCATTTGGGCCCGAAAGCCATGAATCTTCGTAGATGATAGCTCATTTCTGTGAACACTTTTTCGATATAACTTCCTTATTCCAAGTTTATTATTTTTGGTGGATACTAGGTCACTCATTATAACACCACGCGAAGGTATTCCATCATTTCGTGTTTTTTTGAATTTTTTGGAATTTTCGAAGCCGGTTTCGGGAACCGGTCAAAACGGGGGACATGACCGTTCATAGCTAGGGATTAAATCTTGATGAACTCTTGGCATATATATGTTGAAATAGGTACTTGGGTACCTAAAAATGATTTTTTCGAAAAATAAAGAGAAAACTACGAGGCGCCTGTAGTTCAAATTTGGCCCGGTTTCAACTGAATCGGCTGAAATTTGTCTTTGTCCTAAGAGGTGGATGGAAAGATTTTTAGAGTAATTAATTTGAGTTTTTGTAGATAAAATATGGTCTACTAACTATATAGTTTTATTTGGTGCAATTTTGCAACATATTTTTGGTAGATGCTTCAGAAAAAAACACGTTTCCGACATTCCGAAAATGGAAAATGATATTTTTATTCAACGAAAAATAAAACTTTCTTCGTAAACATTGTTAGTTGTTTCAATATGCATCTTTGTGGGGAATATAGGCACATTTAAAGAAACTATGCCATGAATGTGGCCATGACATCCGTCATTTGGCCCGAAAGCCATGAATCTTCATAGATGATAGCTCATTTCTGTGAACACTTTTTCGAGATAACTTCCTTATTCCAAGTTTATTATTCTTTGTGGATAATAGGTCACTCATTATAACACCACGCGAAGGTATTGCATCATTTCGTGTTTTTTTTGAATTTTCTACGCCGGTTTCGGGAACCGGTCAAAACGGGGGACATGACCGTTCATAGCTAGGAATTGAATCTTGATGAACTCTTGGCATATATATGTTGAAATAGGTATTTGGGTACCTAAAAATGATTTTATTTCAAAAAATAAAGAGAAAACTACGAGGCACCTGTAGTTCAAATTTGGCCCGGTTTCGGTTGAATCGGCTGAAATTTTTCTTTTTCCTAAGAGGTGGACTGAAAGATTTTTAGAATAATTATTTTGAGTTTTTGTAGATAAAATATGGTCTAGTAACTATATAATTTTATTTGGTGCAATTTTGCAACATATGTTTGGTAGATGCTTCACAAAAAAACCCGTTTTCGACACTCCGAAAATGGAAAATGATATTTTTATTCAACGAAAAATAAAACTTTTTTTGTAAACATTGTTAGTTGTTCCAATATGCATCTTTTTATGGAATATAGGCACATTTAAAGAAACTATGCCATGAATGTGGCCATAACATCCGTCATTTGGCCCGAAAGCCATGAATATTCGTAGATGATAGCTCATCTCTGTGAACACTTTTTCGAGATAACTTCCTTATTCCAAGTTTATTATTTTTGGTGGATACTAGGTCACTCATTATAACACCACGCGAAGTTATTGCATCATTTCGTGTTTTTTGAATTGTTTGGAATTTTCTAAGCCGGTTTCGGGAACCGGTCAAAACGGGGGACATGACCGTTCATAGCTAGGGATTGAATCTTGCTGAACTCTTGGCATATCTATGTTGAAATAGGTACTTGGGTACCTAAAAATGATTTTTTCAAAAAATAAAGAGAAAACTACGAGGCACCTGTAGTTCAAATTTGGCCCGGTTTCAACTGAATCGGCAGAAATTTGTCTTTTTCCTAAGAGGTGGATGGAAAGATTTTTAGAGTAATTATTTTGAGTTTTTGTTGATAAAATATGGTCTAGTAACTATATAATTTTATTTGGTACAATTTTGCAACATATTTTTGGTAGATGCTTCACAAAAAAACCCGTTTTTGACACTTCGAAAATGGAAAATGATATTTTTATTCAACGGAAAATAAAACTTTCTTAGTAAACATTGTTAGTTGTTCCAATATGCATCTTTGTGTGGAATATAGGCACATTTAAAGAAACTATGCCATGAATATGGCCATAACATCCGTCATTTGGCCCGAAAGCCATGAATCTTCGTAGATGATAGCTCATTTATGTGAACACTTTTTCGAGATAACTTCCTTATTCCAAGTTTATTATTTTTGGTGGATACTAGGTCACTCATTATAACACCACACGAAGGTCTTGCATCATTTCGTGTTTTTTTTGAATTTTCTGGAATTTTCTGAGCCGGTTTCGGGAACCGGTCAAAACAGGGGACATGACCGTTCATAGATAGGGATTGAATCTTGATGAAATCTTGTCATATCTATGTTAAAATAGGTACTTTGGTACCTAAAAATGTTTTTTTCGAAAAATAAAGAGAAAACTACGAGGCACCTGTACTTCAAATTTGGCACGGTTTCAGTTGAATCGGCTGAAATTTGTCTTTTTCAAAAGAGGTGGATGGATAGATTTTTAGAGGAATTAATTTGAGTTTATTAAGATAAATGTCGTCTAGTAACTCTATAATTTTATTTGGTGCAATTTTGCAACATATTTTTGGTAGATGCTTCACAAAAAACCCCGTTCTTTGACACTCTGAAAATGAAAATGATATTTTTATTCAACGAAAAATAAAACTTTCTTCGTAAACATTGTTAGTTGTTCCAATATGAATCTTTGTGGGGAAGATAGGCACATTTAAAGAAACTATGCCATGAATGTGGCCATAACATCCGTCATTTGGTCCGAAAGACATGAATCTTCGTAGATGATAGCTCATTTACGTGAACACTTTTTCGAGATGACTTCTCTATTGCAAATTTATTATTTTTGATGGATAATAGGTCACTTCGGAGGAGCACATGGTGGTGTAGACCCCTCCGATGATGATTTCCCCCTCCGACAGTGTGCCGGTTTCGGAAAACGGTCAAAACAGGGGACATGACTGTTGGTAGCTAGGTGTCGGATCTCGCAAAAAAATGGCCTATCTATGAACAAATAGGTACTTGTGTGCCTGAAAAAGCGAAAACTACGAGACCCCTGTAGTTCAAATTTGAACCCCTTCATGCCGAATCGGCAGAAACTTGCGTGTTTCAAAAGAACTGTATGAAAACACCTATAGTTCAAATTATCGAAGCACGATAACCGAGACAAATTAGGCTAGAAAGAATGACAACTAGCGATGCATTTATCCCGAGGAAAAACTTATGTGAATGAAAAGTGAGATAGAGATAGGTACTTCATATTATTCATATAACTATATTTTGGTCAACTTTTTGCCCGTTTCAAACAAATGGTCATGAAATTTTATTACACGTTTAATTTACTTGTATTTTTCATGCAAAGAAAATCTGAAAAGACCCCATAGCCAAACCACATCCCCACCGATCACACCCCCCCTAGCCAAACCCTAGCCACTCGCCCACTCCCACCATTCCCCACTTTGGTCTGATGGCCGCCACAGCGCGAGCGAGATCCGCGCACCCCACCCCCCGCGGTCTCCGCTTGCGAGCACTGCAGCGCTGCCGCCAAAGCATCCCCGAAGATACACCATGTCTGCTTCTCTCAACTCCCGGACGCCGCCCTCCTCTATCTGTGCATGGCGCCGAGATCTCGTGGACGTGGCCCGGGCAGATCGACGCCCGGTAAGCCGGATGCCGAGGTCGTGCTCGTCATCGCCATGGTCTTGGACGGGGGCAGGCAGACCCTAATCATCAAACCCCTCGCTGGCGGCAACTACTACACCGATTTCACCCTCTACACCCGCTCAGACACGGAGATCTACAGGTATAAAAGACCACTGCCACCTCCACTGTACCCGCCAACGATAGGCGTCTCTTTCTTCTCTTTTTTCTTCCCAATCTCCGGGGTTTCCTCTTAGTCTCTGTCTCTCTCTGCAAGTACTCCCGGACGCAAGGTGGATTCCTTCACCGGAGCTTGGGCACGGAAAGGACGGGAGGTGGATGCCCGCACAGATCCGACGTCTCCGACCTCGGCATCCGACGTGTGCGCTCGCTCGTTAACCTCAGCGTCGCCTTCGTGCCAAGCACTACTAGGGAAAAGGCTACCGCAGGCGCACCAAATTAGGCTACCGCAGGAGAATTTCGCTTCGCCTGGGACCACATCGCCAACGGTAATGACTTACCGCAGGCGAACTTCATAATGCGCCTGGGGTTACTTACATACCCCAGGCGAACTGGCCCTGTGCGCCTGGGGTAAGCCTTTTACCTGAGGCGAACATGGACTGTGCGCCTGGGGTATAGATTCGCCTGGGGTATCATTTCTTATTCGCCTGGGGTATGATTTTGCAGTGTCAAAAAATAAAAGAAATGAAAATAACAGAATCACAGCAAATTGACAGAAATAAGTATGCAATTGACAGCAAAATGACAGAATAAAGTTTCATAACAGAAATATTCTCGATCATCAACACATAGTCTCGAACAATAGTCTCGATCATCACCACATAGTTCAACAAATATTACATAGTCCCGAACAATAGTCTCGAAAACAACCAAACTACTAAATGCAGGAGTTAGTCAGATGGAAATGATTTTTTTTCTAATTTCAACAAACTCGTCATCTATCTAGCGGGCTGAGGTAGTTGATGACCATCATCATGTCCAAGTTGGGGATGTCAGTATTCCTCATGGTGATCAGAATAGCTCGGCCAGCCTCCATACCAACTCTTGGGGAATGGAACTGCCTCCATGCTTGAGAGTTGAGGATGACGCGACCATCAGCATTATCCCTGGTGAACGGAACTGCGGTGACATTTCCTGATTCTCCACGGCGTACTCCAATGGTACCTTTATGCTCCATGCCAGCACTGTCCGCTACCGCCATAGGTATTTTCGAGAACACACAATTCCAAGAAATAATAAAAGCACAATGTCACATACCGGCCACATTATAACATAAGCAACTATAGGAATAAGAAAGTGTTAAGAAACATACCATGACATGTCCATTGGAGATATTAGTGTTGGTGATGCGATGCACGAAAGGGACCCCGATGTAGCTATCTATCTGGGGTAGTTTCTGAAGGACACGGTCCTTCTCAAGCTCGCTAAGATTGGCTCTTTGAGCAACCACCACATGTTTCCATGGGTCCTCCTCGTCCATATAATCCTCATTGTTCCCAATTACCTCCTCACTCCCGCCATCCACCTGTATACTCTCGCTATCCTCGCTCGCAATCTCGCCCATATACAGAAGTACGATACGAGGTTGCGGTCCTGCCATAGAGAAGTGAATGAGATCACCTCCGCTTAAATTATAGGTGGCGATGATAGACACCAATTGTTCCCCGTAGAAGTAGGTCTTCTTTCTTTCTTCACTCGAATCATGTAAGTGGTCCCATGAACATCGAAATCCACGATATTTCCTACTAACTCGCTGAACTCTTCCCGAATATTGCATGGTACAATCTAAACAAGAAATATAAAAGAATCTTTTGTTAAGAAACATACCAATCTAAGCTGGATAGTAAAACGAAAGAACACAAGTTGCAAGTTAACATAAAAAGAATCGTTTGTTAATTACCAAAGAATCAAGGTGATCGTCGTTCAGCTGAAGCATAAAAGAAGACCCGGTGAATTGTCCTTGGGCACATAGGGACCGACATACTTTGCAAGCCATGTTCTATTAAATTAAGAAAGTAGACATAGAGGTTAGAGGAGCATAGCTATTATCCAGCAAACAGTATGTAACTCAGAGGGGGTACTGAATATCTGTTTGTTTAAACGGAAAGGCAGCCAAATGAACAGAAAATGTTTATTTGAACACAAACTTGACAAATACCCGATACTAAAAATGTACTATAAGTATGGCCAATGAAGAAAGCATTAAAAACATACATCGGCCACTATTTTTATCAGTACCGAGGTTTGAGGGAAAATGTTAAGTGAAGAACTGAATCATGCCCCACAGCCGATGGATTATATAAGCTAGGACGGGCTAGTATTTAGAGCACACATTGCATTATATAACTGGTACAAATGTAAGGACATTAAACTACTCATTCTTGTAGCCATCCATATCAAGGATCCAACAATAATAGAAGGTTACATAATATGTTTTCTATAATTAAATATATAATACATCATTCTTATAAAAATGTAAAAGCAACAACGAATAGAAAGTTGTTAAAGTCACCATGTTGTTTGTATATACCTTCCACTACGAAGGGTTCATTGAGTCCGGCTCCTACATGACGACTCAAAGTTGGCTTACAACTTTTGATGTAGTAGCCATGGCATTAGGTATAACATTTAGGTGCACTCATAATATCCTAACATTTACTTCTATATTTTGTCAATGGTCAAATCTTGTAATAATTTCTCTCTACTCATTGAATTTGCTAGATTAAAATACATTCGGTACTATTGTACACATGCCCTGTAAGAGCAACTTAGGAATATAATTATGATGTTAATACCTTTCTCTCTTCTCTTAGAGTGCAATGCACATATCATGTTCTACTCTTGGTACTAAAAAATAACTCAAGTGTAGAATATTACACAAATCCTGAATACAGATTTATTTCTTGGATTCAGATTACCACTTCTTTGCATAAAAATCCTGCTCATGCAAGTGACCTACCTTGGAAAAACAGAGCATGCAAACAACTCATTATGCAAAAAAACTTACAACAAAACCTATAAAATGCTAACAAAACCTATCTTGAATGAATCTAAATGCTGATCACTATTTTCTACAAGATTCTTATAGAAACACAACAAGGCTGCATACTGTGAAAACATTTTCTAGATAAATGTATTCCTATAATTTTAATGATATACCGTATATTTTTGAAAGATACAAGTATTCAAAGTAATGAATGGTTGGCTTGCATACACATAAAAAGACAACTTTTAATCAGTTCATAAAAGAACAACAGAGATGAAAGATCGATGGACGATGGTATTGGGAAATTCAGGCATGCATGTGTCACCGATCTAGTCCGTTGGTTTTATTTGACTGCGTTGCCATTTAGTCCATGCTATTTGACTGCGTTGGACCATTTCAAACTACAAAGTTATATACCAAAATTACTCTTGGACTAGTAGATAGTACGAAAACGTATTTGTAAATGGTAACATGGGTGACGGAAAGAGGGGAAGAAGAGATCTTCTGTTCGTTCATTCATTGCACCGGAACAGGACGGAGGCTTTGGGGAGGCAAAGACAGCTGCAGATGCTGGAGCACTGCTGCTTACCGTGCTGCAGTCTTGTCAGGCTCCCCACAGCACACCCGTGTCGTAGCGGAAGAAGCGATTCTCCATCAACACTCCAGCAGATATATGATGTACTAGGGGAGATAGGGGAGTGGGCGACCACGGCGTGGATGGGAGTGAGGGGGGCTGGGATGGAGGAGGATGGGAGGGAGGGGGATGGGAGGGAGGGGGCTGACCTGGACACAACGACGGAGTGGGCGACGACGGCGCGCCTTGGATCGAACTGCTCCTCCTCGACACGGGCGTGGGCGTGGGCTGCTCCTCGACGGCCTGCTCTGCTCCTCCTCGACACGGGCGTGGGCGTGGGCTGCTCCTCGACACGGGCGTGGCCGTGGGCGTGGGGATGGGAGACGACGGCGGCGTGTGGGTGCGGGTGCGGGTCGATCTGTTCTGCGCGCAAGAGAGAGAAAGAAAGGGTGCAGGTGGATTAGCACAGCGAGGGCTTACCCCAGACGCTTCTGCCAAAATTCGCCTGGGGTATGTGCTATACCGCAGGCGAACAGGTATGTTATTCGCCTGGGGTAAAGGCAGAGTGCCAGGGGTGGTTGTGGGTGGCCCTGCCACACTTTACCCCAGGCGCTTCTGGAATTGGTTCGCCTGGGGTAACAGACTTACCCCAGGCGCACAGTGCGCTTGTTCGCCTGCGCTAAGTAGCACAGGCGCATCGACTTGCGTATTCGTCTTTGGTAGGATATGCTGCTATAAGCAAATCTCTAGTAGTGAAGGAAAGGTACTCCTTGATTCGCACCCTCTCTGTGGCCTCCCTGCATTGCTTATTTGTGCACTGACGAGGGTAGGTAACACGGCCCGTTCTTTGTATTTGGCAGGCAGATGCTGCTAATGTGATGACGATTTGATGCTTGAAAATTTATACAAAATTATACTTCTGAATCTAAATGCATGTGAATCCTAGCATGTTAATCAACTATAGTGTCTGAACCTCACAGCTAATCTACTCTACGTGTGTGTGTGCTTTGCATGCCTCCACACACTTAAGTCTCGGTGATTTCCTGAATCCTGATGCATCTAGTATTCTAGTAGGACTCCACCTTTGTATAATATTGTTAATTCTATGCACCTTATGGTTAAAGATTTGCTGGTGCCCTCCAATTTCTTCAGCTGAATTGAGAAGTTTGATGCACTGGTTGCTTCAACTGAAACTGAAACTGAAAATTCTTGTCCCTGCAATAATTGTTTCACTTTAATAAAGTAACAACAGCAGAACATCTACATCTGTAGCTACTGTTTGAATGTGCCAAATGTTTGGTTCTTATCCTGATTTGTTATGATCTATAACCAGAAGCTAATTTTTCCGCTGTTGTCTTAACTAAAAAGTTGTGCTGGGAGCACTCTTGCTACAGTCACAGAGTTTTAATTCAGCTTCTCATCTTAATAATTTTAAATGTTGGTTTGCGTTCAAACTGCTGCAAGTGTCAAATGTGTGCATAGTAGCAATTTGAACCTAGTAACCTAGGCGCACGAGAGTACCAGGCAATGTGTTTTCTTACTGGATCTTCAGTTCATTTGATTTGCCATCAAATACACTTGAACCCAACTCACACATGACACAACCTCTCTGTCTAATTGCCTAGTTAAAGATGGTGTCGGCTATGCAAATTACCTGATTAGGATCAATTAATTTTTTTCCCTTGAAATGAAATTACAACTTCTGTTTTGTTTGTCTATTGCTCTCCAGTTGTGTTACTGCTCTAGTTCTATTAGGGTGAACCAAATTTCTTGTCAATGGTCTGAAAATAATGTAAATGGTGTGACACAGTTCTATATTGACAGTGTTATTAATAGTGAAGCTGATGCACATGGCTTCTTTCATTACATTATTGGGAGTGTTGATTGTTTTTACAACAAAGGATTTAAAGATTGTTACATTCCTAATCAGTCTAGAGTGTTTCTCTGTTACATACATGCCTTACTTATTAGACTCGAAGTGTACAAACTAGATACACATGATTGAGTTGTGCTTGCTTATCATCCTGTTACTCTCTCCCTCTATAACGGCTTCTCATTTGTGTGGAAGGTTGCAGATGTAGAGCAAGGACAAGATGCCTCGACGTTCAAAAAGGCCACTACTACTAGCTGCTCACTGAGGTTCCCAAGTCCAAGCAGATAACCCTTTAGTTTAGATTAAGTTTTCACTATGGTGCAATCTCAACGGAGCTGCCTTCTCTGATTAGATAAGTATGCTATCTCATGTACTCTTCTGATGGTCTTAATATTTTTGTGTTAGCATCTCCACTTGGATTTCAGATAACTCTGGACATCATCTTCTTGTGTGTAAACCTGTAGATAAATGATGCCCACTAAAGCCCACCACTGGTCTCGCGGGACAACTGCACGGTTTTAGACTGCTGGTGTTCTCGAATGGCACCTCACAGTGCATACCAGAGCTTCTGCTTACTTCGTCTCTCAGCTGTTGCTGTCGGCCACCAGTCCAACCTGCTGCTGCTGGCGAGGGCTGTGGCTGTGCCGCTGCTGGGCTTGCCATGGCCTCGCACATGTTGGTAGGCTTGGCTAGCCCCCTACCTCGACTACCTTCTCGGCTCGTGCTGCAGCGTCGCAACCATATGCTGAGCTCCTCGAGCCATGTATCTTTGTTCCTGCCACCGAAACAATGCAATATATTTTCAATTATGGCAACGGTGATCATATATTAAGTTATGTTTCCATGACACATTGACTTGTAGGCTTCGTCAATAGATGTTTTTCAACTATTAATTCTGGTAACACCATATAATTAGGTGGTTTTGTGTTGCTGGCCTAATTAAACTTGATAATGATGAACAGTATAAACCATATTGTACTTGGCCACAATATTCACTAATGGTTTTGTCCTTTTTGTTTTCACGTATGTACCTAGATATCAACTGCTTGTTGGTGCTGATCATTTGGTGTTTATCTGTGTTCATGTTTTTTTTTCATATATGTGCATTGCAGGCTGAAGCGGCAATCTGAAACCTTGCATAGCTCAATTATAAGATTGAAGAGGAATACCATGAAGCATTTTCTTTTATTTTCTATATTTACGTGTTGAATGCATGATATTTCGGTTGCTCCGTATATACAGAAAAATCGTAGAACAATTTTGCTGGCCTTTAGGCCTTGGATTTGTTACTTAGACCTGAAATGTGTAATTGTTTGCTGATGTAAAATATCAATTGTTCGTAAATGTGGTCTGTGCGATTTGTATGAAGTTGGGTTGTGATAAGTACTGGTTGGGCCGAATGATATGGGCCTGTAAAAGGATATAGCCCAGGTAACATGGGACAAAGGTGGTATGGAAAACAGAAAAATTGCTGAAAAAAAATTAACGGTTTGGCCCGGAAATAGGAAGGCCGATTGTTCTGATAGCCCACGTATCAAACCAGAATAGATAGAAAAATAATGGGCTGAATTTGTTGGACTTGGTCCATATAGACGTTGAAAACGGAAAGGAAAAAAATGGAATTTGCTGAATAATTGGGCTAGGCCCATATAGAAGGTTGAGCTGGACTTGCCACATCAGTTTTTCCACGTTGGAATCCAACGTGGCTTGGCCAGATTGCGAGTGACCAAAACAATTGGTCACAGACTCCATGACCTTCCATTTTGGCTACAAAAGGTCACATTGGATCAATCGTGACGCACGTAACCTGACCAAGATTTTGGTCACAGAAAGGTCACAAATGATTTTACGTGACCATTCGGTGACCAATATTGAGAGTCACAAGATAGCATATTTCTTGTAGTGTTTTGAAAACTCTATTTACATTAAGTTAAAATGGAGCATCTTAAATCTTTGCACACTGTTACCTAACATAATCTACTTTAAAACTTTGTGTAGATGGCAGTTTTCTTCACCGAGTCCTTCCAGCTGGGATCACATGCACCTTGCTACCGCTGCTTTGAGGAGGACTTGATTAAGATGACTAAAATAATCAGTCGCCCGATACCTGAGTTGAAGGGAGCTCGGATTCACCAAGGTGGACGCGAAGTGTCCTGGTTGGTGGTCTGCACCATCCGTGCGCCCTTGTTAGCACCGTCAACTCCGGAGATCACGAATGAAGTAAAGGAGAACAGTTGGGAAGATGGTGTCCTTAGAGTGATGCAGCTGACCATTGCCAAGCTCGCGAACTTCTTTCGCGGCAAGTTTGAAGGCACCCCCTAGATACTACGGGAGGCGCGATGAGGATGGCAAGCCCATAGATGTCACCGAAGACTTTGTGTTTGATCGTCATTTCCAGCACTTGGAGGGACAGCTGTACAACACTCAGTTTTCCCTTGACAGGCTCAGAGAAGAGTTCGATAACCAGGGGAGAGAGATCTTCCCGCTGACGAAAGACCTGAGAGTTGCCTGCTACCGAGCACCGTCTCGTGGCACAAGGAAAGACCATGAGGTTTGTTGGTTTCCATCTCCGTGCACAAGCGAGAGACCTTCAATTCCAGCTTGAAGCTAGCAAGACCAGAATTGAAGAGTTGGAGGATCAGCTACGCGCTTCCTCAAGTACTTAGGATTGCCGCAGGATGTTAGGAGTTGTGTTATCTCCACCCAGACGCGTGTTTGTGTTTGTGTTGTGTGAACTCTGCTAGATCTTTGAGTGTGCTAGTTGTGTTGTAAGCCTTATGCTTTAGCCGTGTGAACCTCTAAAATTAAATTATGCTTGTTGAGACTATGTCTCATGTGTGTGCTAGTCTTTGTTTGTGATTTGATTGTTTCTTAGATGCTTGTTTGTTGTTGTGTTATCTACCATTCTCATCTCCGTTATGAGCCGGTGTGTTTCACAAGTTTTCAAAACAAAACCACCCTTTTAGTTTTGCTCTCGTCTTACACCATTCTTTGCTTCAGCATGGCCAGCAAGTTGCCTCCACCCCCGGAGCCGACAGTTGCCCAGCTTTTGGCTATGACCATGGAAGACCGTGAAGCCGCTCGTGTAGAACGTGAAGCCAACCGTGTTGTCCTTGAAGCCTGAATCAACTGGGCATTGCAAACGCTAGAAACAATGCTGACCTTCTGAAGGAGCAGCATCACCAGCTTGCTGGAGAGATTCGCAAAAGGAAGATAGTGACGTCAGGAGGACCTAGTTCAAGTGTGGTTCGCAATACTGTCCCTGCGATGCCGCAACCCTCAAGGAAGCGTGGGAGTAATGGACCAAAGACTGGAGGATGCTTTGTCTGTGGGAAGGAAGGGCATTTTGCTCGTGAGTGCCCCCAGAAGAAGTATGATCTGGCTTGGTCTGATGAAACCCAAGAAACCCAGGGTCCATCCCAGAAGAAACACAAGAATATGATGAGTGGACCCCGAGACCAAGATGATGTTGCAGAAACCCCTACGACTCATGCCATAGCCAATGGTACGTTCTCGAACCAAACCTGTAAAACCCCATAGTTGTGTTTGACTTCGTGCCCTGAAAAATCCGACGTAAATAGAACACTAGAAGTGTCACGTCCGACTAGAGGTATCTTAAGTAATTAACGGTACTAACCTAACCTCATCCAATTTTCGTTTAATACCTTACAGAGTTAGTAACATGACCTCATCTAATTTTAGTTAAATACCTTACATAGTAACTTACGGAATTGGTACCTTACAGAGTTGGTATCCGTTTGAAAATTGCTAACCAACTTTTCCAAAACCAAAGAGAAGGTGCCCTAGGATGATTCTACAGCTGTGTTGAAGAAAGTGAAAGGTTGGAAAAAAATATTGGATTGATAAACTATGATTGTTACTAGGCCATACGAATCTCTCGGATATAGGTTGGAGGAAAACAAATTTTAGGATACGAGGTGGTGGAAATTCATTGAGGTTTAGAAAGATTGGTGGAGATTATTGGATTTTAGGAAGCACTTGATTTATAAGGAGATTGAATTGATTAGAAGTAGAATGAGAGAAGTTGTGATATTGGAATAATGATGATCCTGTTTTTCCTAGGTGATTCTTATCCTGGATTTTAGCAGAAAGATTGAATATGGTAAAAAGATCATGTTGGAATGAGGTAGATATGGGATGTTGATTACAGATGGATATGAGGAATATTGGATTTGATATAGGAAGAGATTAGTGGTTATAAAATGATGATTTTGGATTTCAGGAAAAATCCATATGGCTTGGATTTAGTAAATGATTATTCTCGATGATATATTGTCGGAGCTTGTCACGCTCTATTGAGATTGTTTGGGGAAAACAGGAGGTAAGAGTTTGGAGTATTTGAAAGGATTTATAGACGTAGTACAAGGTTGGTATATGCTTGTTGAAAATTGATGGTTTAGTTTTAGCATTATGATCTTGGTGAAATACCTTTGAGGGAAACAAATGATTTGAGGCTTGATTATATTAGATTAAGAGGAAGATAGTGGATTTTCCTGGATTTTTTTGGAGATGAGCAATGGAAAGCTCATGCTTAATAAATATTGGTGGA
Organism: Alopecurus myosuroides; assembly: GCA_028641055.1. Lineage (NCBI taxonomy): Eukaryota > Viridiplantae > Streptophyta > Magnoliopsida > Poales > Poaceae > Alopecurus > Alopecurus myosuroides. The sequence continues at coordinate 21,297 of JAPCYS010003326.1, forward strand.
TATCCATTTAATTGATAATATAAGATTGGGAACAAATAGGTATTTTTCTAAAGGATAAACCCTGGGTTGATATCATGGTTTTGAGGAACATTAAGTTCGAGGTTTAGAACATGGCACCCAGACCTTTGAAAGAAAAACTAAATTGCCGGTGGATTTGGTAAGATTAATCAAAGGGGGAAGCCCCTGTGAATAATGTTACCAACCACCTGAACTTATTTTTGGTAAAAAAAAATTATCTAACATTGGTTTTTTGACCACACCCTCTTTTCGCTTGTCTGCGAATCTCGATACGATTCTTTTAAGGGGGGAAGGTGTGTCACACCCCAGTTTTTGGATTCTTATACTTTGCTTAAGAAGAAAAAAATTAGGGCAACAATTTTTTTCTAACAACCAGATTGTTTGAACTAACATGTGTTTATGATCTCAATCATATTTTCAACACAAGTTTTGTTTCTTGAATAAATCCAATACCAAATTTTTCCTGAAAACAAATTCTATTATTTTCCTGATATATTTTTACATGATGTTTTCCAAATATTATTTGAGTGGATTTTTAGTCAAAGACTTGGATTATTCTTGGTTGCATCTTAAAACAATCTTTTAACTTTGTTGGATCCAAGAAAACAAGTTTTCAAAACGGTTTATGAAAGTTTTCTTTTAAGTTTTCTACGGAAAACAATTCCTGAAAATATAGCCAAGTACTTGTTTCCTACCTTTGTTGTCACTAGGCTATAAAATGTTATTTTATGTTTTCTTGACATTTAATTGATCCTTGATATATGTATTACAAACCCATAAGCTTACTTTTATTTTTGGGTTATTAAAAGTTATCTTTTGCTTGTTGTTTTTGTGGTATAAAAATTAAGGCAGAAAAAGGCATTTTTGAAAAACAGATAAAAACAGAAAGTACCTTTTTCCACATTGTTTTCATGGACTTAAAATATTTCAAATTTGTTTTCAAAAGATGTTTCTGAAAGTTTATAACATGGTTAACAAGTTCCCACTTTGAAAACAAATTTTGGAAAACTTTTGAACCTTGAAACAAGCTCAACTTTTTTATGATTTCATCTGTTTCCAACACTTAGAAATTTTTCTAAGTCAAAACTGAAATTTCTGAATTTCTGTGAACAGTGTGAGATACACCTTTGATCAATTGTTTTCTCTGTGTTTCTTTGAAAATTTGGAAATGCAACCTTGTCATATGTGTTCACCACAGTACCTACTCGAACCAGGATGTTTTGGATAGCTTCTAGAAGCCTTGTAGATGGAGGAAAACAAGATAGAGAAGAGATGAGGTGGAATGGTATGGGCAGCCGATACCCTTGACCTTTTGACTTGCCCCGCCCTCCCCTTGCCTCCAAAGGCCAGCAATGACCTTGCCCCATTGTATTTTTGACCTTAGACAGCCAGTGCACGAGTTGGGATGACCAAAAACCCCCTAGAGCTCACTCATGCCACTCCTAGACATTGGACCCGAGCCACATTTTGCCCTTGCCCTTATCCCCACGGGTACAAGAGCCCTCTGGCTCACCCCTTGCACCACTCTCACTCCACACACTCTCCCCCACAGCTCCGATAGCCGAGCCGAGCACTGGAACGGACCGTGCACCGCTGGTGACTCTGCTCGATCCCCTCCTTCCCAACCCCCACCTCTGCCTTGGATCAACTCCCTGTACCTTCCTAAACCTCCCTGACAAGTTCCCTTGCCTCCATGCCCGCAGGATCGCCGCCGCCGTCCGAGAGCGCCGCCACGGGCATCGGTCGCGCTCCGCCGCTTGGAGCCACGCCGGGCGCCACCGGCTGCTCCCCTCGACTCCAGCAACCTTCCCCGAGCATGCGCAGCCCTTCCCGAGCCCCCTAGGTGAGAAAACGCGAGCTCCCCATCGTCGGCCATACACGCGGGAGAGAGAGAGGAGAGAGGTGAGGAAGACGACCGCGCGCCGTTGGATCTTGGATCCATGGCCGCGCTTGAAAGGCCACTTTTCCCACGCCCGCGCACGCGCGCTGAGCTGCACTGGGCCGCAATGTCCGCTTAACTGGGCCGCGCCCACTCTTACCAGCCCGCGCTGCTCTGTTGCTTTTCTTTTTAATTTTTAGAAGAAACCTGCTGGATTACTTTGGACGTGTGAAAAATACCAGACAAGCAAAATAAAATCTACTAAAAATCATGGACCTAACTATATGAGTTACTAACCACATAAAAATTGCAGATCTGGGTTTTGGACCATTTTCTTCTCTGAATGACTGTTTTGCCATAGAGAGCCCTTGAACATGTTTTGAACATTACTTTTTGAATCTGTAACCAAATTGGTCAAACTAATATGTTTTGGATAGCCCTTGAACAGATCTATCCATAGAACTTTGTCTCACATCAAGGAGAGCTACCAAATAGAAATTCCATACATTGGTCAAAGACCAGTAGGCCCTTCTGTGATTTTTAGAGTGAGTTCAAAAATGATTTTGAAGCAAATCCAACCGGATTAATTTTGGTGAACAGATCTAGAAAACAACACTTTTCTGTTTTGTTTTTAAGTGTGTTTTTGTTTAAAATGAAATGTGTGATTGATTGTATATTTGTTTCCTAGCTTGTATGCATGTGTTAGGACTTGTTATTAATTTTTTTTCTTGCAAAACATCTACCTTAGAAAGTGTGTGCATGTTTGGAAAATAAAATGAAAATGGGAATAGCATTTGTTATTTTCTAGTTTATTATTTGGGATATTTGTGTGAGCAAAATCTTTGTGTGTTGGATTGACTAAACTTGTGCTAGGTTGCTATGGATCCAGTACCATTTTGGTACTGTTATTTTGGTGTTATTGTCTCTGTTAGCTTGCATGTTATTTCATAGCAAAACATGTGTAAGTATTGTTATTTGTTTTGACTAGTATTGTTTCACTAGAATAAATAGCCTTGTGTTATTAATCTTGTATACTAATTTTGTCATGAGTAACCAGAGGCTTAGTACCTTTTTGCCTTGGTATTAGTGGGCCCATAACGCACTGGTCCCATTGAATTTTGGTTGAGGATGAAGATCCCTAACCATACATGTGTGTGAAAATAACATGATTTATTATGTGTTTGATTATTATTTTCCACCGTGGAAAATAGGTTTTTTGTTTCACTTATTCAAGTGAAATGTTTATTTCTTCTTTGTAAATACTAGTATGTTTAGGTGTGATTCATTTGTTAGCATAATATTCCTTAGGAGTGTCATGTTAAGAAATGCTTCACTATTGTGTGTTAAATTAAATTGTTTGATAATGGAATAAATTCCTTGTGAGTGAAAGATTGTTTGTGAATGATTTTTAATTGAGTGTTTGGATTTTGAAAAGGTTTAGTTAACATTTCATTGAGTGCATAGCTACTGATTGTGTAGATTATACTTTGTTTGCTTGCAATTTCATTAATTAGAAAAGCATGTATTACTAGAATTGGTTTATGCATTCTTAATGGTTATTTCATAGAATTATTTGATGATTGTGCTTACTAGCATGTGTATGATTTGTGTGCTGTTAGTAGGTATATTTATGTTTATGACTTGCTTGTTTAGAGTTAAGCATCATTGTAGCATTGTTTGCTTATCTAGTGTTGAACTAGTGTCACCACTCGAAATTGTAGTTTTTCTCTAGTGTTTATCTTTTATTTCATGAGTGTATGTTTATTCTAGCATATTTAGGAAGTTATTACTTCTTTTATGATGCCATGACACCTTGAATTTCATGTTCTATAGTTGTATAATATAAATACTTCTTATAGCATGTTTGGGTAGCATTTTTCCATACTAGTATGCTAAATGCAGTCATGTTTTTATGATTATTTGATAGGAGTATTATCTTGTGTGATGTTTGTGCTTTAGGTCATTTTTGTCACATGTTACCATTATAGCTACTGGTTGTTTGTTAAATTTTCATGATTGATGGATTCCATAACTTCAAGTAGACATTAGCTTAGTCAATAAATAGTCTATTCATCTGTGTTGTGTTTACCTGCTGTTTGGGAATTGTATGAGTGAGTGCCTTAGAATGAGTATTGTACTTATGTTATTTTTGTGTTAGTGTTATGGTTGTGCTTATTAGTATATTGCTACCTAAGCATTAGTTTTAATCAGGAACTTGCTTGCTGATGATTTGCTTGTGTGTTGTTAATACCCACTGCCATGGGTATTACGTTGATTGAGTGTTCTTATTTTAGTAACCTCACCTTTTGCACCCACAAGCTATACTTTTAGATTCTTAGATATATTATTATGAGAGTGGTACACCCACTCCATATATGGTATGTAAGTGGGATATGGTTTCTCAACCATATGTTTGTTTGACGATAGTTTTGCACCCTCAGAGTTGTGTGAGATAGTTTTCGATAACATTTGAGAGATTGCGCTAGTATACATTTGCTTGCTGTATGTGTTGTTTAGTTTAGTTGTTTGGTATTTAGTTCTGAGAGTGTGTCTTTTACACTTTTACGACGCTAGAAAACGAATAAGACGAAGAAGCAGTTGTGGAGATGTGCGTCAAGTTCAAACTACTTCAAGGCCAGGGACAGTAAGAAATTTAAGGCAAGTCATCCTGATGCTTGCTGTTATACTACACTTATCATTATCAATCATGCATGTTTTACTTATGAAAAGTTTTTCCAAAACTTTGATTTTCCAAAAACTATTTTTGAGTGACTACTTTTATAGATATACTATTACTATGCCAGTAGTTGATACTTGGTGTTACCAAGCCCATAGCCACCATATGGTATTTATTACCATCACAAATATTAGTCCCTAAGTGGACATCCTAAAATTATGTTTTGCAAAACAAGGCTTTATGGAAAACCCGGAGGAAAGGCTGAGCCTTATTCACCGGAGGAATGTTGGAGTTGTCATTTTTTGGAAAAATGGTGTTTTACAAAAATGACACATAACCTAGTCTTCGTCGGACAACCTTTACCGTACTGCCACTTTACCCAAACATGGGCACGGGGCTTAACTTTAAGTTTGTTCTTGTTAGTGCGTGCTCTATCTCAATTTTCTATAAGGGCGTGACGTCCCTCGAACCGAAATGCCGCCAGTCATGAATTCAATTAGGCATACCCAGTGAGGGATTAAGTTCTCCTCCGGGTGCGACGGTTGGGTCTCTGCCGTGGCGGGGTGGGACCTGGTGCCGGGGAGATTATACCCAACCGAAGAGATAGACATGTACTAGCTTGGACATAGTGGATGGTTATGATCAGTTATCTGATGTTTACATACTGTTGTTACAGTCCGTGTTGTTCACGGCGGATGTACTGGATCTGGTGGATTGTGTACACCTCTGCAGAGTACAACTATTTCGAAGTAGCCGCGTCCTCGGAAATGGATAGTTGAATAGCCATGTAGCTAGCATTGTGTCAATGTTTTCAAAAAGGAATTTTCAAAAATGTGTTGGACATATGAAGTATCGAAAGGAGAAAATCTCGTACCGTGGAGGTACCAATGATGAAAAGCCAGAAGTTGTTTTTACAAAAAGTTTTGAAAAGAGAAAACCTTCTTTTACGAAATGAGTTTATAAAACCTCTTGTACATGTGATATCTACAAGAGAAAGAAAACTATATTATTTTCTTTTGAAGTATCTTCTTCAACGAAGATACAGAGATTTTTAAAATCAACTATGATATCATTGATAGTGAACCCTATGTATAGCCTACCTATTATACCATATAAGCATACTTGCATCTTGGTAAGCTACGTGATGGATGCCTTGCTGAGTACATTCAAATGTACTCATATTGGTTTCGTCCCTGATATCAACTTGCCAGATATTGAGAAGGAGTCCAAGAAGGAGATCAACAAGGAGGAGTACGGAGCTGATGGCTTTGCGAACTAGGATCGTCTCCCGGTCAGCAGCCTGTAGGTTAAGGCGTGACTTGGGCTCTACAACGTTTTGTGTGTGTTTAGTCTTCCGCTGTGTGTTGTGTGTTTGCCCTGCGTGGCAGTTGTGTTGGACTTGGTCATGTGGCCATGTCTCTTCGTAAGTGTTTATGCAACCGTGTAATGGATATTGTATCTGTGTACCAACTTGATATGTTGTTCACGACTGGTGTGATCTGGGATCGTGAATGTATGCATATCGAAGGTGTCCTTGAACAGTGGTTCTGGGCGGACCTTACAGTGAGTAGAGGTGAATACGTTGGGGGCATCCCTAACCTCAAATTTGGAATCTGGCCTTGCGCCGCAGATGGCCACGTTCAAGTTCCTAAACACTCTGTGTCGCGTGGACCACCCTACAGGAAAATGGTGAGCGTGATTTGTGCACGTGCGGCTCATGGCTACATAGCTGTCACATTGAGAACTTTGTCGGCCCCCTCCCCCACATCTTCTAGCCATGGTGCCCAGAAGGCTTTACCACTCGACATTGAAGGATTGCCTTGGAGGTGCGTGGCTAGAGGGTTGTGGCCCTAAGCTCCACGCTATAGCTCTTGGTGAGTTCCTTGAGCTCTTAAGGAGGGCAATACAGGGATCACTATCGATCTTGAGGTGGAAGAAGTGGCCAAATGGAGATGGGAGGTAGATGGTGCACTGGTAGAAAAAGGGGTTCTCGTCCTGGGTTTTAGTCCATGTTACCTATTGAACCGGAATCACAGGGCGGGGCAACCGTTCACCTCGCCTCGAGAGTTTGAAATAATAGAGACTAAATGAAAAGGAAAATCCAAAAAATCAAAAAATTTCCAGTCCTGGGTTGTATTACCACCTAAAAGTCGTGCCCCGAGAGCGCTCCGGGAGCTCCCCCGTGGGCTGCCCTCTAGTCGCGGTTCGTGGGCCGGCGGGACAAAAGGGGGACCTCTAGTCCCGGATTGATATCCGGGATTATAGCACGTTACGGCCCGGGACTAGAGGCCCGTTTTCTACTAGTGGTAGAAAAGGCCCGTCCCGGAATTTAGTCCCGTTGCCTATTGAACCGGGACCAGAGGGGGACGGAGAACCGTTCGCCTCGCCTCAAGAGTTAGAAATAATAGAGACTAAATGAAAAGAAAAATCTGAAAATAATAAAGAAAAAATTTGTTGAAAAATATTATAAATTTTTGTTAAAAAAATATTATAAATTTTGAAGGCCGCATATATAAGGAACAATTTCACATATGGCAAGAGCACATAATATCATTGCAAAACATGAGATACGATGGAAACCGTGGAACAAAAATACATTATCTCGAACTATCTTTCTAACATATTAACTAATCGAATAAATCAATAGTGTGTATAAGGCAATATTTATTATACTTTTTTATTTAGGTACAAACAACTTTTTCCAACGACATATAAAATATTCTCTACATATATATCTGCCATGTGAGACATATGTTATTAAGGTGCACATTACTTGATGGAAAATATGCAATTTTTTTAAACAAGAAAATATGCAATTGTACCGTCCAGGATCACTTGTGTTTTTATATTGCTCCATTCTAAGTTGATTCTTATTTAATCAACATGCAAAAAATGCAATTCTTATGATACTTAACTCTTATATTTTTTTACTCCAACAAACATATGCTTCAAACTTTCTCTTCGAAACAAATACATGGATATGGACGACTAAATGGAGGTATATGCACGCCATTTTGAGTGTAATAAACACTTTTGTAAGGAACACTCATGAGACCAAAATTGACGAATTTCCTTCAACTTTGGTCATTTCCATATTCCTAGAATAAAGCATACCGAAGAATAAATCCCTCCGCTGCAATGTGCACTATCATTTGTCGATGAACCAATAACCTCCAATAGGGTAAACTAATCATACGAAAAACGAAGCAGAACAAATGTTCTCTCCATCGTAACTATCGAGTGCTTGAGTTGTCAACTCAACATCATTGAATGATGGATGAAATAAAGTAAAGTACTCCAAAGGTAAAAAATGCACTACACATACTTAGGACATGAATGTATTTTTGTTCAATGGGTAAGCCTCGGAGGATGTAATCGGTCCTGCATGACACCGACCACTCCACCACCAAGTGGGTTGCGCACTCATGTGATAAAGAAAAAAACGTTAAAAAAACGGTTAGCTAGATTGCATAAATCAGGAAAAAGAAATGGAAGGCTCATATAATTCCATCTAAAACAAATCTAAGATGGAAACCATGGAATAATAAATTATGGTATGCCGAACCAAAACATTTTGTGGTTACTAACTGAAGGAATAAACTAGAAGTCTCTAAGAGGCCATAGTGATCACAACTTTTTACTTAGCAACCAACAACAAAGCAAGATATACAATATTATGAACAAAACTGATGTGTGAGACATATGTTTGTACCAGGTGCACACTAGTTGAAAAATGTGTATGACATTCAGAAGCACATATGCTTGTATGTTGCTCCCTGGCGGGTTTATAGATTACCAAGTACCAATCGAGAGCGCGGCCCCAATTGTGCATTTGGCCATGGTTCCCTCTGTCAGCCAGATTGTGATGTACGGGCAGGGCCAAGTCGAACCATGAGTTCCCCCAAAGTTCCCTCATCATGGGACCAAGGCACGACCCAAATGGAGGAAGTCGCTGACAGGGACTCGCTCAGGGAAGCCTGATGAGTCGCACAAACGAGATAAAGGCAAATGGAAACCCACCGGACGTACGAGGAAGCTCGTCGTCAACCATATGTACGAGGATGGTCGTCGTCACCCTAGAACAAACCATGGAATCTCACTTTGACTCTTTTAACTTAGAAACCAGTGGGGTTTACTTTATTTCAGAGGAATAAGCACCTCTCATGTAAGTTACTTTTACTTCATATAATCAATACAAATATACTTGATATATGTATTCACCGCAGGCGCACTACCCATGTCCTTCATGTGCCGACGCCTTCGCTATTCACCGTGGTGGATACAGCCGTAAGGCTCAAGGAGGCCAAAGCTGCGGGCACGTCTGCGTCCGCCCGATGTTCCCCCTCTCTGTTCTAAGCTGAGTTAATTGCAAAACACGACTATAATTGGGGCAAAGATGACAAACACTAATAATTTCATGCGTTTTGTGGTGGTTGTTTTTTTCTACATGATTGCAATAGTTTCCCTAATTGTGGTGAGTTTTTGCAATTAACTCTTTGAAGCTCTAGAGACCATCGTGATGTGTCTGCATGTGAGCTCCCGACAAAGGTATTATAAGCCTCAAGGAGGGCATCCTTGCTGGTGCTCCAGTCCTTTGATGTGGCGAACCATGTCCCTTTCTACCGTATATATATGCTACCATTGGGCCATGGGCTCCTCGGCTAGATGTTCCTGTTATTTTTGGGTGATCCAAATTCACTTATGCTGATAAAAGGCCGAACTTCTGACGAGTAGAGAGGAGCGCCTCGAGTAGTTACTGAGTTAGGGTTGGATTCACCGTTACCGACCTAGTTAGGTCAGAACCGCCTTTATACCTCTTGTAAGCCCCGCACGGGATAAGCCATACATTGTAAATCCCGGCACGTTTGTAAACTCACCCGTAATAGTGAAGTATTGCTGGCTGCCGCCCGTGGTTTTTTCTCTTCCTTGTTAGAAGGTTTTCCATGTTAAAATTCTGTGTCCCCGTTGGTTCGATCTTGCTTAATTTCATCGTTGTTTTTCTATTGCATGTAAAAAGTGGTATCAGACTCCTGTTTCAGATTAGGATTTCGTGATGGCATCGATGAAGTTTGATCTACCTTTGCCGGACTACAAGACGAGGTTTTGCATGTGGCAAGTCAAGATGCATGCGGTTCTATCGCAAGCATCGGATCTTGATTAGGCGTTGGATGCGTTCGGGAATAAGGAAGCGAGGGAGTGGACTCCAGAGGAGAATCGAAAAGATCGTAAGGATTTATCATTGAAAAACTTCATCTATCTAATGATATCTTGCAAGAGGTGCTATACGAGAAATCTGCGGCAGCATTGCAGCTCAAGCTGGAATCGTTCTGCATGTCAAAGGATCTAACCAGTAAGATGCACATAAAGATGAAGTTGTTCTCGCTCAAGATGCAAGATGGTGCTTCTGTGATGAATCACTTGTCGCTCTTTTAGGAAATCGTGGCCGACCTAGTGTTGATGGAGGTAAATTATGAGGATGAAGATTTAGCTCTTGTGTTGTTATGTTCGCTGCCTAGTTCATTTACAAACCTACGGGATACCATATTGTTAATCCGAGATAAACTAACCCTCGCGGAAGTTTGTGAGGCCCTGCAGGACATGGAAAAGATGAAAGTTATGGTGCAGTCGCATCGTCCTCCAAAGGCGATGCATTGCAAGTACGAGCCAGGCCAGAGCAGCGAGACAACAACTACAACAACAACATAGATAAGGGCAGAGACCGTTCAAAGTCCAAAGGACGAGACAAGTTCTGCAGGTACTGTAAGAAAACCAATCACATCATTGGGGATTGCTGACAGGTGCAGAACAAGGAGAAAAAGGAACGGTACATACCAACCGAAAAATAAATCTGGCAGTATTGGTAAAGGCTGCTGTTGTTGCTGGTGATAATAGTTCGGATGGTGAATGCTTAGCTATTTTAGCTGCATGTGTTACACGTGATGATGAGTGGATTCTTGATACTTCTTGTTCGTTTCAAATTTGTTGTAACAAAGATTGGTTCAGTTCTTATGAGGCTTTTCAGATTTATTGTAGGCGACGAAGGCCGAGTATTGGACGTCTTAATGGGGGCAGCGGCTCCCCTCCATCGGACACGCATCCCGTCTCCATGCATTCTGGCCACACGTGCCGCTTAGATAAATTTGGAATCTTCACATCGCCGCAGCTCATGCAGGCGCCCCCGCAGATCCCCTTCTCGCTCTCCACCAAATCTGAAACCCTCACCGGCGCACACCCTCGATCTGTCCACACAAAAAACCTCGCCGGCGCACATGGATCACAATGGAGAGGCTGGGGAGCGATGGCGGTGGTGGCTACAAAATCTGCCTCACCCTTCACGAGGCGGTGTTTCTTCGTCAAGCACCACATCCCTGTTGTGCCCTGGGTGCGCATTCCCTCCTCCGGCAGCTGGGCGCTAAGCGCCATGGGGCACGTTGTGCCGGTGTTCCCCCACACAGACGAAAGGGTGGAGTCGCTCGCTCGGGCGGTACAACACACATTGACACCGGAGCAGCGGGCGGATCCGAACTATGCTGTAGATGGCCCGCTCTGGCCCCACATCTTCATGTAGGAACGGGAAGCCTCGCTCAACGACGCGCCGCCGGGCTGGACGGGAAGCAGAAATGATGGCGACGGGCGACGCCGCTGGTGGGGAAATCGCACGATTGCCAGTGTGCTCCGTGACTACGGGTGCGTCCCTCCTATGAGGGGGCGCGCGAGGGCCAGCGCCGCCATTCCGTGGCTCGGCCCGACGACCACTTCTCTGAAGAGGGAGAGCGGCAGGTCGCCAGTGCCCCCGTCTCAGCACCGCAAGACGGAGGGTGACTGGACGGCACCCGCACGAAGGACAAGAGGCCTTGTGATCCGTGAAGCCAGCCAGGAAGCTTCGTCCCATCGCTGAGCGCCCGTCCAGGCCGTTGTGCCGCCGCCGCCACCGCCGACCTTTGAGGATGATCAGTTCGAGCTGGACATGGCGTTGGCCATGTCCATCTCGTTCAACGAGGTCCCTCCCGCGCTGAAGTAAGTGGCGGAGAAGTAGTCCGCCATCGATCACGCCCGCGGGAGGACTCACTAGGTCGTGGAACCGGTCGTCAAGGCGGAGTAGGACGTGGACAACGGGAACACGGACGATGGTGGCGCGTACGACTGGGACGTGTACGACGGCGGCGCGTACGAGCGGCGCGGCGGGCCACAGAGGAACTGCGCACCTTGTTCCCCGACTGTTTGCTTTGTTAATTTTAGGTGATCTCGATCAATGTAAATACTAACTAGTTTAATTTCAATGAAATCTGCCTTTTAAGTTTGAATGAAATGAAATCCCCGGTCGACTATTCCACAAATTCAATCGAGTTCACAGAGTGTATTGCGAGTTGATCATCGGCGTGAGACATATATACTATATAGTTCAAAAAAAATCGGCAACATTTTTGCCGCCAACTACAGATTAGAGTCAGTCTAAACTAACCGACGCCTCCAATCAGATATGGAGTATTTAGAGACATTCGTTAAATTTGGCCTCCTAACAAATATTGCAAGACTGTCAAATATAACAACCGACTCTAATAAAAGATTATTGAAGACATGAAATACTGACTACCGGCTCTAATAGTTGAAGAGACGGATCTCAATTATTGACCGTATGAGGTATAACGTTACATGCGGTTAGATTTTTTCTGCTGTAACCGACTCTAAGCCCCGTCTTGGATGCTCAGTTACCGCTAAAAATTAAGATCTTTATTTGGCAGTTGCTTCGAGATAGGTTACCCTCGGGGGTCGAGGTGGTCAAGCGCCACGGCCCGGGGGACGGCTTATGACCCCTCTGTAGGGTTTCCGTGTCGAGTTCCCACATTTTCTGTGTGCCCAGCTGCCCGTTTTCTGTGGAACTTTGTCCTTGGGGCCCTGGGGCCTGCATGGCATGCGTCGGACTTTGGTGACTTCCTAGAAACCCGGGCACAGCGTGCCAGGGGCGGCAGACGCCTCCTTTTTTATGGTGTTTGCGGAGTTGGCATGGTCCTGGTGGACGGTACGCAATAAAATTGATTGAAAAGATTTTCCTTAGACGTGCATCTGACGCTGTGTTCAAAATTTGGGCTTTTTTGCAGCAGTGACACCCGTTGTGTAGACAACGGGACAAGGCGCCGCTAGATGACTCAATCGACAGACTTCTTTTAGTCGCGCACCGCATGTCTTCTGCGGCGCCCCCTTGAGGGCCCCGAGCTGTCTATACCCACACAACCACCCCCTCCCCCCCCCCCCCCCGCCGGTCCTTGTTGTAGTGTGTGTTTCAGCAGTCTTGTACTTTGGGCATTGTTGTGCTGTTGCCCCAGCGGACTCTTTCTTTGTGGGTGTTGTTTCCGATACGTTGTATGACTGTTGTGAGCGGGTTCGTTTTTTATAAAGCAGGGCGAAAGCCTGTTTTGAGTTCCTATCCCAAATCAATTTAGTAGTCCTACCAGCCATCATCCCCAATGCCACAAGCGATCTCCACCACGAGTAGCGAACTCCATACTTACACAATTTAAGAGCATTAGGCTTTTAACTTGAGAACCACCTAATAAGGGGTAAAGCTAGCAAATGTCGTAAAGAAACTCACTTCCACGAAAAAGTATGAAGTGGTGACAATATTATTCTAATTAACAAAATTATATATGCCATACCTTCATCTACCAATAGATTTGAGGCTATATTGTAGTGTGATTTTAGACCATGTAGCAATGGCGCTGTCCCATGTCGACATATTCAGTTTGGCACAAACACATTCACATATGGAGAAAAATAAGGAAAACCATGGAAACATTAATATTGTGTGGTTAACATTTCTGGTTAGTTTAGTCACGAAATCTACGTTTTAAAAATACTCGCGTGTGGAAATACACATTTTTACTAACAATTAAATTAACTACGTTACATGAAGACAGAACACGAACCGTGTGAATTCACAGGTTGACAAATAGAGTTACTAATAAGTTTGATGCATTTGCATTTGGAATTTTAAACAGTTGGCACGCTTTATAATTGCCCGGTATAGAGTTTCATATATAATCATGTGTAAACGGATATATGAAATTGATCATCAGATGTATTTAGCCCCCTCTTTTTACATATAAAAATCTATAACAAGGAGACAAATGTGGCAATGTATATAATATAAGATGCTCCATATTTAAAAAAAAATTAATCACTGAGAGTACAAGCTGAATGAGAAAGCTGGATGTTCATAGTAAGTAGCAATGCATTACAGGAATCAGATCACATATTAAGAAGTTGATGTGATTGTGTCCGTACGCGCCGAAGTAGAAAATCCAGCACAAACTTGACATTGTTGTTGAGTTGATAGCTGTAATGGTTGCCATAGCGCTCGACGTTATGTGGAGTACCTGAGAAGACAATTGTAAGATAACATGCGTCCCAAACCATGTAAACATAACATTAGAGGATCAGTTCAAATTCCAGTCGATTTTTTTGTAGCGCTGACTCTGAGGACTAATTGCGATATGATCTACCCACAGTAACAACAAGAAATAATATTCACTACCACGTGACTCCCAGTCGGTTGACTTTGCTTTGTTTGCTTGATATCCTGAAATTTTATGTAATGAAATGTTGCAGTATGTCAAATCTAATATACTTATTTTCTTTGGGGTGACATTGTGCATGGAAAATCAGATGAAAGGTGATGTCTATGAAAGGTGACATTGTGCATGTAAGGTAGGCTAATTTGATTTGCTACTTCCTGATATGACAAAAATAATTATTTCAAAATTATCACTAATTAAGAACCCATGCGATCTTACTATTGAGATCGTGCAATTACGAAGCAATGAGATATTTTGGTATTACTGCTCCCAATGTCTCCACTAAGCTAAATATTTTGTTTAGGATTTAATACTATATCATATTCCGTTCTCATATTCTTCGGAACTCTTCTTTTGGAGGGAGGCAGCAAGTGCTGCTTCGATTCATTAAGAAAGGGGCCGGAACAAAGCCGGAAGGAGTACAGGTTAAGGGTTACAGGGTTAGAGGCAAATGGCTAATTACAGGGGAAGTTAGTGGCCAAAGTACAACATAATGATCACTCTACCACCGGCCAAGACTTTGCAAGGAGGCCGGCGGTGCGCCAATCCTGCAGCTCGGTCAGGATAAAAGCACTAGCTCAAGCAAATACACAGGTAGACGACTAGTTTTTAATAATGCTCAATATTTACTCAAGTTCCATTTATGTTACTAATAAATCTGATGTATTTGATTTTTTATTAACATTTGAGCAGTTCGATATATAATCACGATTCAAAATGACATATGAAGCTATAACTCCCATAAAATCATACGCATAGACTATGTAATAATCTAAACAACTAGAGATATCTGCCATCGAAAATCTTAAGCAGTTGATTTGAACGCACCTGTGAATCCCTTTGTTGAGGGTTTACCGTTTTTTCACTCTCGGCGGGAAGCTGCTGGATGAAAAATAAAATTTATTAGCTCTCGTAACTAAAAATATTTAAGTAAGAAATAACACGAAAACGCACATACCCCCTGTGTTGTTGCTACCAACTTCCCCTTCTTAATGTGCAGAGTTAATTGCAAAACACGACCATAATTGGGGCAAAGATGACAGACACCAATAATTTCATGCGTTTTGTGGTGGTTGTTTTTCTACATGATTGCAACAGTTGCCCTAATTGTGGTGGGTTTTTGCAATTAACTCTTCGAAGCTCTAGAGACCATCGTGATGTGTCTGCATGTGAGATCCCGACGAAGGTATTATAAGCCTCAAGGAGGGCATCCTTGCTGGTGCTCCAGACCTTTGATGTGGCGAACCATGTCCCTTTCTACCGTATATATATGCTACCATAGGGCCATTGGCTCCTCGGCTAGCTGTTCCTGTTATTTTTGGGTGATCCAAATTCACTTATGCTGATAAAAGGCCGAACTTCTGACGAGTAGAGTGGAGCGCCTCGAGTTGTTACTGAGTTTGGAGTTGGATTCACCGTTAATGACCTAGTTAGGTCAGGACCGCCTTTATATACCTCTTGTAAGCCGCCGCACGGGATAAGCCACACATTATAAATCCTGGCGTGTTTGTAACCTCACCCGAAATAGTGAAGTATTGCTGACTAGCGCTCGTGGTTTTTTCTCTTCCTTGTTAGAAGGATTTTCCACGTTAAAATTCCGTGTCCCCGTTGGTTCAATCTTGCTTAATTGCATTGTTGTTTTGCTTTTGCGTGTAACAACTGAAAGTAAAGTATGGGCACCTAGAGGGGGGGTGAATAGGTGCTACGACCAATTTTAATTTTTAACAAGGTTTAGGCTTGACTCAAAGGTAAATTCTCTAGATAGTGCAACTAATGGTGAATTTACCTATATGGCAAGGCAAGCAATAAATCCAACAAGGCAACAATTAATGCAACTAGTACAAGTGAATAAAAGACAAGGGAACGAGGTAACCGATGGGGGGACGCGGAGACACGATGTATTCCTGAGTTCCTCCTTGTTAAGGGAGTACGTCTCGTTGGAGGGGTGTGAGATCGCCATGAAGGCCTACTCAACTCCACAAAGGCCTCACCCTATTCTCCGATGAACTTCCGCCACAAAGGCCTAGTTCACCTTCCACTATTGAACCCCTTTGAGGCGGGGATCGAGTCCTTTAGAAAAAAGTTTGGGGCACACACCACAACTTAATTGGGGGCTCCCTACACTCACAAATCACCAAGAGTAGCAAGAAGCCTAGGTTCTCCACAAGAGGAAACCCTAGGCAAAGATCCCTCAAGCAAAAGAGAGGGGAAAATAAATCCGGTTGGTGAAGACGTAGATCGGGGCCTTCTCCTTCAATCCACCGAAGATCAAGGCTTTTGGGTGGATGGATTGGGAGATCTAGCAAGGTGAGGGAGCTCCAACAATGGTGACTTTAATTCTGGTCGAGCTAACTAGAGGTAGGTGGAGGGGAGGGGGTATTTATACCCTCATAAAGTCTAAGAGCCGTGGAGCCATTCTGACAGTTTTCACACCGGAGAATCCGGTTAAAGACCGGAGACTCCGGTCTGACTTTTTCGCAGAGCTCTTGTCCGGAGACTCCGGACAGTCTCCGGTCCCTCCGGACTGGATACAGCAGGCGACACCCAACTGGGCTGCATGGAATCCTCTAGAAATCTTCAGTCCGGAGACTCCCGTCAGGGGGACCGGACCTTCGGTCTTGGCGTTGCGGAAAGACTCAGAGGATGTCTGGGTCGTGCGAGCATGATAGAATCCAGTCACACCGGAGACTCCGGGGAGTCTCCGGGGAGTCTCGGTGCGAGTACAAGCATGCGACACCAGCCACTCCTTAGCCATTTCTTGATAGATAGCTCCCACACGGAGACTCCGGTAAGTCTCCGGTAACACACTCGGTGTGGGTGGCAGTGCGCGACACCAGAAATTCCCGAGACTTGGCGATGAAGGAAATCTTCACACCGGAGACTCTGGTCTAGGAGACTGGAGACTCCGCCTGGAGAAAAACTCCAGCAGACAGAAATCCTGGAACTTGCTCCTTTTTACAACATCACACACCATATCAAATATGTGTTTTAGCCCTGAAATACACCAACACACTTAACAGTACATGTGTTGTTAACAAACACCAAAACAAGATGATTTAAGCGCGTTTGCACTTTCAATCTCCCCTTTTTGGTGTTTGATGACAACACACATATTTGCTATAAAAACACAGTTAGTCTATGTTTGAAAAAGATAGAGCACTCACAAAGTGAGCTCCCCCTATTTTATACAAACAAGACCCTCTAGAGCAACCATTAGTGAACAAAGGTATAATTATGCATAGAGACAATATATAAAGCACAATAATGGATAATATAAAAAGGATAGCTTCACCACGTGGTCTCACACACATAACACAACCATTGTTCACAAAGAAAGCAAAGCAACTAAGATAACGGGAACAAGCCATAAAAGGCAAATCAAGTTCAAAGACTTGTGTTCCGAAGCAAATAAAGCAAAGAAACCCATGCAACCTAGAGAAGACAAAGCTACTTCTCCCTTTTGGCATCGAGACACCAAAAAGGGGCAAAGAGCACTACGCAACCCAAGGGCTCAGTCATCGTCCTCATAGTCATCGTCGGCGGCATCGTCGTTGTCATCCACCGGGTCCGTGGCCTCCTCATCATCATCATCTTCTCCCTCGTCATCTTCCTCATCATCCTCAGCAGCAGAACCAGTGTTGAAGACCGAAAGGTCCTCATCCTCATCCTCATCACCAACATGTTCTTCTTCCTCAACATGTTCTTCTTCCTCAATCTCAGGGGCCCTGGCACGGTGGGTCCAAGAGGAAGGAGCCAAGGTGACATCCTCAAAGTCACCCCACGGAAACTGATCAGTGTTCCACTCCTCATATGACATAGTCACAGAAGCGGTGGGAGGAGTGGGTGGAGTAATGGGAGGAGTACCCATAGGAGGGCGAAAGCCTGTTTTGAGTTCCTATCCCAAATCAATTTAGTAGTCCTACCAGCCATCATCCCCAATGCCACAAGCGATCTCCACCACGAGTAGCGAACTCCATACTTTACACAATTTAAGAGCATTAGGCTTTTAACTTGAGAACCACCTAATAAGGGGTAAAGCTAGCAAATGTCGTAAAGAAACTCACTTCCACGAAAAAGTATGAAGTGGTGACAATATTATTCTAATTAACAAAATTATATATGCCATACCTTCATCTACCAATAGATTTGAGGCTATATTGTAGTGTGATTTTAGACCATGTAGCAATGGCGCTGTCCCATGTCGACATATTCAGTTTGGCACAAACACATTCACATATGGAGAAAAATAAGGAAAACCATGGAAACATTAATATTGTGTGGTTAACATTTCTGGTTAGTTTAGTCACGAAATCTACGTTTTAAAAATACTCACGGGTGGAAATACACATTTTTACTAACAATTAAATTAACTACGTTACATGAAGACAGAACACGAACCGTGTGAATTCACAGGTTGACAAATAGAGTTACTAATAAGTTTGATGCATTTGCATTTGGAATTTTAAACAGTTGGCACGCTTTATAATTGCCCGGTATAGAGTTTCATATATAATCATGTGTAAACGGATATATGAAATTATAGAATCATCAGATGTATTTAGCCCCCTCTTTTTCCATATAAAAATCTATAACAAGGAGACAAATGTGGCAATGTATATAATATAAGATGCTCCATATTTAAAAAAAAATAATCACTGAGAGTACAAGCTGAATGAGAAAGCTGGATGTTCATAGTAAGTAGCAATGCATTACAGGAATCAGATCACATATTAAGAAGTTGATGTGATTGTGTCCGTACGCGCCGAAGTAGAAAATCCAGCACAAACTTGACATTGTTGTTGAGTTGATAGCTGTAATGGTTGCCATAGCGCTCGACGTTATGTGGAGTACCTGAGAAAGACAATTGTAAGATAACATGCGTCCCAAAACATGTAAACATAACATTAGAGGATCAGTTCAAATTCCAGTCGATTTTTTTGTAGCGCTGACTCTGAGGACTAATTGCGATATGATCTACCCACAGTAACAACAAGAAATAATACTCACTACCACGTGACTCCCAGTCGGTTGACTTTGCTTTGTTTGCTTGATATCCTGAAATTTTATGTAATGAAATGTTGCAGTATGTTAAATCTAAATATACTTATTTTCTTTGGGGTGACATTGTGCATGGAAAATCAGATGAAAGGTGATGTCTATAGTTCAGTAAGTCTACTAACCATGCATGTAAGGTAGGCTAATTTGATTTGCTACTTCCTGATATGACAAAAATAATTATTTCAAAATTATCACTAATTAAGAACCCATGCGATCTTACTATTGAGATCGTGCAATTACGAAAGCAATGAGATATTTTGGTATTACTGCTCCCAATGTCTCCACTAAGCTATAAATATTTTGTTTAGGATTTAATACTATACCATATTCCGTTCTCATATTCTTCGGAACTCTTCTTTTGGAGGGAGGCAGCAAGTGCTGCTTCGATTCATTAAAAAAGGGGCCGGAACAAAGCCGGAAGGAGTACAGGTTAAGGGTTACAGGGTTAGAGGCAAATGGCTAATTACAGGGGAAGTTAGTGGCCAAAGTACAACATAATGATCACTCTGCCACCGGCCACGACTTTGCAAGGAGGCCGGCGGTGCGCCAGTCCTGCAGCTCGGTCAGGATAAAAGCACTAGCTCAAGCAAATACACAGGTAGACGACTAGTTTTTAATAATGCTCAATAATTTACTCAAGTTCCATTTATGTTACTAATAAATCTGATGGATTTGATTTTTTATTAACATTTGAGCAGTTCGATATATAATCACGATTCAAAATGACATATGAAGCTATAACTCCCATAAAATCATACGCATAGACTATGTAATAATCTAAACAACTAGAGATATCTGCCATCGAAAATCTTAAGCAGTTGATTTGAACGCACCTGTGAATCCCTTTGTTGAGGGTTTACCGTTTTTCACTCTCGGCGGGAAGCTGCTGAATGAAAAAAAAATTATTAGCTCTCGTAACTAAAAATATTTAAGTAAGAAATAACACGAAAACGCACATACCCCCTGTGTTGTTGCTACCAACTTTCCCTTCTTCATGTGCAGAGTTAATTGCAAAAAACGACCATAATTGGGGCAAAGATGACAGACACCAATAATTTCATGCGTTTTGTGGTGGTTGTTTTTCTACATGATTGCAACAGTTGCCCTAATTGTGGTGGGTTTTTGCAATTAACTCTTCGAAGCTCTAGAGACCATCGTGATGTGTCTGCATGTGAGATCCCGACGAAGGTATTATAAGCCTCAAGGAGGGCATCCTTGCTGGTGCTCCAGACCTTTGATGTGGCGAACCATGTCCCTTTCTACCGTATATATATGCTACCATAGGGCCATTGGCTCCTCGGCTAGCTGTTCCTGTTATTTTTGGGTGATCCAAATTCACTTATGCTGATAAAAGGCCGAACTTCTGACGAGTAGAGTGGAGCGCCTCGAGTTGTTACTGAGTTGGAGTTGGATTCACCGTTACCGACCTAGTTAGGTCAGGACCGCCTTTATATACCTATTGTAAGCCGCCGCACGGGATAAGCCACACATTATAAATCCTGGCGTGTTTGTAACCTCACCCGAAATAGTGAAGTATTGCTGACTAGCGCTCGTGGTTTTTTCTCTTCCTTGTTAGAAGGGTTTTCCACGTTAAAATTCCGTGTCCCCGTTGGTTCAATCTTGCTTAATTGCATCGTTGTTTTGCTATTGCGTGTAACAAGTGAAAGTAAATTATGGGCACCTAGAGGGGGGGGGGTGAATAGGTGCTACGACCAATTTTAATTTTTAACAAGGTTTAGGCTTGACTCAAAGGTAAAATCTCTAGATAGTGCAACTAATGGTGAATTTACCTATATGGCAAGGCAAGCAATAAATGCAACAAGTGCAACAATTAATGCAACTAGTACAAGTGAATAAAAGACAAGGGAACGAGGTAACCGATGGGGGGGACGCGGAGACACGATGTATTCCTGAGTTCCTCCTTGTTAAGGGAGTACGTCTCGTTGGAGGGGTGTGAGATCGCCACGAAGGCCTACTCAACGCCAGAAAGGCCTCACCCTATTCTCCGATG